>CAXARO010000592.1:0-159337 GCA_963971305.1 Arcuatula senhousia | reverse complement strand
CAAAAATTTACCAGTTATTAGTAAACAAGACCAGTTCTTAACTTAACAACTGAAACTTTTTGAGAGAAAAATGGTCCCTGGAGCCTCTTTTTTAATGGAATATGAATTGTATTTAAACAATATACAGGTTTTCAGGGAATGTATGACATAATTAAGATAAAAGGAAGGAGATACTGACAAACATGACCTTAAGTTAGAAAATATTTTGACTATATCAATTTTTTTATCCGGACTCCCATGGCGGACTAAATTTGTAAAGATCTGACACATTTCACAAGTGTCGCGACAAAAAAATAGCAACTGTGGAGTAACCTGAGCTTGCGAAAAGTAAGAATGAATATACATCAATATAAATTTTAAGATTATAAATCAATTGTTTTGAAATAATTATGATTTCCATGACTTGTTAAATTACATGGGCTAAATTCATAGAAAATATGTAAAAATGCTGATTCAGCAGTTTTTTTAGTAAACCTGTGTGTGAAGTTTGTCAAATTTACTCTGCTTTCACTTATATCTATGCAAACATAGAAGAAAAGTTCCAAGAAGTTTAAAAATATCAAAATATTCATTCAAAATTTACCTCAGGTATAGGGTTGAATCCAGTATTGAAAGCCCCATTGGATTTAATGCATTACCAACTTTAGAAATAAATTCATAGAAATTTCATCTTTAAAATGCCAAATCTTTCATATTTCATTCGATGAAGATAAGATGCAGTAGGTTCTTTTGCACTAATAAAACCATATACCTATGCGGCATATTTTGGCTTTTCACATGTCACTGTTTGTAAACATTGTAATTTCGCAGTAAATTCCTTTAATACCCATACCTCAATAAATGCACTGGCAAAAAATCAAAATGTACTTTTAATGAAACTTTTTTATGTTTTGGAGTTTGTTTATATACTAGAGATTTTTTTTTAAAATTATTTGAAAAATTATCAACCAATCCTGGAGCTCAAAGATGTCAATTACGTACCAGAAAGCTCTCCTACAAAGGGGCGGATCTTAATGACGTATGCATATTTACTGAATTCAACCCTATAAGGAAAGAGTTTTCTTCAAATTCTTAAATAAACTATGATTTGCTATATTCTGATGGATACTCTTTGTTTTTATTGTATGACCTTCCACTTATTCCTCTTTCTGGTATTTTGCCAGGTTCATGAAAGTGTGTGTCCATATTGCAGAAAAATGCATTTTGAAATATCTGACTTCATCTAAGTATTTCTGTCTATAAATACTCTCAGTCTGCCTAGAATTGTAAAACATGATGAATTAAAGCCATTAAATAAATAAGTGCATGTTATCTCTCATAATTAGCCACCTGAAACCACTCAAAGATGCACTATAGAAGCTTATATATAGAAATGATGTACATGCCAGACCATGTTTTACAGTATGCCTAAGATGAACCAATTTTTGTATTTTGGACCATTTATGTTATGTTTTACACAAAAGAAGAAAACAAAAGTCAGATTTTACAAATTAAATACCTTTTGAACATATAACAACAAATACAAACTACCATTTCATAACCTTAAGGCTCTGTATGAAATATCAAAATGCAGGTGTCTAACACACAATTCACTATAAAACACAAGAAAGATGTCATTTTTAAGAAGTTATGCATATTATTTGTAAGAATATTTGCTTCTCATTCATTCTAGTATAATAATCTCAAAAATTTACCAGTTATTAGTAAACAAGACCAGTTCTTAACTTAACAACTGAAACTTTTTGAGAGAAAAATGGTCCCTGGAGCCTCTTTTTTAATGGAATATGAATTGTATTTAAACAATATACAGGTTTTCAGGGAATGTATGACATAATTAAGATAAAAGGAAGGAGATACTGACAAACATGACCTTAAGTTAGAAAATATTTTGACTATATCAATTTTTTTATCCGGACTCCCATGGCGGACTAAATTTGTAAAGATCTGACACATTTCACAAGTGTCGCGACAAAAAAATAGCAACTGTGGAGTAACCTGAGCTTGCGAAAAGTAAGAATGAATATACATCAATATAAATTTTAAGATTATAAATCAATTGTTTTGAAATAATTATGATTTCCATGACTTGTTAAATTACATGGGCTAAATTCATAGAAAATATGTAAAAATGCTGATTCAGCAGTTTTTTTAGTAAACCTGTGTGTGAAGTTTGTCAAATTTACTCTGCTTTCACTTATATCTATGCAAACATAGAAGAAAAGTTCCAAGAAGTTTAAAAATATCAAAATATTCATTCAAAATTTACCTCAGGTATAGGGTTGAATCCAGTATTGAAAGCCCCATTGGATTTAATGCATTACCAACTTTAGAAATAAATTCATAGAAATTTCATCTTTAAAATGCCAAATCTTTCATATTTCATTCGATGAAGATAAGATGCAGTAGGTTCTTTTGCACTAATAAAACCATATACCTATGCGGCATATTTTGGCTTTTCACATGTCACTGTTTGTAAACATTGTAATTTCGCAGTAAATTCCTTTAATACCCATACCTCAATAAATGCACTGGCAAAAAATCAAAATGTACTTTTAATGAAACTTTTTTATGTTTTGGAGTTTGTTTATATACTAGAGATTTTTTTTTAAAATTATTTGAAAAATTATCAACCAATCCTGGAGCTCAAAGATGTCAATTACGTACCAGAAAGCTCTCCTACAAAGGGGCGGATCTTAATGACGTATGCATATTTACTGAATTCAACCCTATAAGGAAAGAGTTTTCTTCAAATTCTTAAATAAACTATGATTTGCTATATTCTGATGGATACTCTTTGTTTTTATTGTATGACCTTCCACTTATTCCTCTTTCTGGTATTTTGCCAGGTTCATGAAAGTGTGTGTCCATATTGCAGAAAAATGCATTTTGAAATATCTGACTTCATCTAAGTATTTCTGTCTATAAATACTCTCAGTCTGCCTAGAATTGTAAAACATGATGAATTAAAGCCATTAAATAAATAAGTGCATGTTATCTCTCATAATTAGCCACCTGAAACCACTCAAAGATGCACTATAGAAGCTTATATATAGAAATGATGTACATGCCAGACCATGTTTTACAGTATGCCTAAGATGAACCAATTTTTGTATTTTGGACCATTTATGTTATGTTTTACACAAAAGAAGAAAACAAAAGTCAGATTTTACAAATTAAATACCTTTTGAACATATAACAACAAATACAAACTACCATTTCATAACCTTAAGGCTCTGTATGAAATATCAAAATGCAGGTGTCTAACACACAATTCACTATAAAACACAAGAAAGATGTCATTTTTAAGAAGTTATGCATATTATTTGTAAGAATATTTGCTTCTCATTCATTCTAGTATAATAATCTCAAAAATTTACCAGTTATTAGTAAACAAGACCAGTTCTTAACTTAACAACTGAAACTTTTTGAGAGAAAAATGGTCCCTGGAGCCTCTTTTTTAATGGAATATGAATTGTATTTAAACAATATACAGGTTTTCAGGGAATGTATGACATAATTAAGATAAAAGGAAGGAGATACTGACAAACATGACCTTAAGTTAGAAAATATTTTGACTATATCAATTTTTTTATCCGGACTCCCATGGCGGACTAAATTTGTAAAGATCTGACACATTTCACAAGTGTCGCGACAAAAAAATAGCAACTGTGGAGTAACCTGAGCTTGCGAAAAGTAAGAATGAATATACATCAATATAAATTTTAAGATTATAAATCAATTGTTTTGAAATAATTATGATTTCCATGACTTGTTAAATTACATGGGCTAAATTCATAGAAAATATGTAAAAATGCTGATTCAGCAGTTTTTTTAGTAAACCTGTGTGTGAAGTTTGTCAAATTTACTCTGCTTTCACTTATATCTATGCAAACATAGAAGAAAAGTTCCAAGAAGTTTAAAAATATCAAAATATTCATTCAAAATTTACCTCAGGTATAGGGTTGAATCCAGTATTGAAAGCCCCATTGGATTTAATGCATTACCAACTTTAGAAATAAATTCATAGAAATTTCATCTTTAAAATGCCAAATCTTTCATATTTCATTCGATGAAGATAAGATGCAGTAGGTTCTTTTGCACTAATAAAACCATATACCTATGCGGCATATTTTGGCTTTTCACATGTCACTGTTTGTAAACATTGTAATTTCGCAGTAAATTCCTTTAATACCCATACCTCAATAAATGCACTGGCAAAAAATCAAAATGTACTTTTAATGAAACTTTTTTATGTTTTGGAGTTTGTTTATATACTAGAGATTTTTTTTTAAAATTATTTGAAAAATTATCAACCAATCCTGGAGCTCAAAGATGTCAATTACGTACCAGAAAGCTCTCCTACAAAGGGGCGGATCTTAATGACGTATGCATATTTACTGAATTCAACCCTATAAGGAAAGAGTTTTCTTCAAATTCTTAAATAAACTATGATTTGCTATATTCTGATGGATACTCTTTGTTTTTATTGTATGACCTTCCACTTATTCCTCTTTCTGGTATTTTGCCAGGTTCATGAAAGTGTGTGTCCATATTGCAGAAAAATGCATTTTGAAATATCTGACTTCATCTAAGTATTTCTGTCTATAAATACTCTCAGTCTGCCTAGAATTGTAAAACATGATGAATTAAAGCCATTAAATAAATAAGTGCATGTTATCTCTCATAATTAGCCACCTGAAACCACTCAAAGATGCACTATAGAAGCTTATATATAGAAATGATGTACATGCCAGACCATGTTTTACAGTATGCCTAAGATGAACCAATTTTTGTATTTTGGACCATTTATGTTATGTTTTACACAAAAGAAGAAAACAAAAGTCAGATTTTACAAATTAAATACCTTTTGAACATATAACAACAAATACAAACTACCATTTCATAACCTTAAGGCTCTGTATGAAATATCAAAATGCAGGTGTCTAACACACAATTCACTATAAAACACAAGAAAGATGTCATTTTTAAGAAGTTATGCATATTATTTGTAAGAATATTTGCTTCTCATTCATTCTAGTATAATAATCTCAAAAATTTACCAGTTATTAGTAAACAAGACCAGTTCTTAACTTAACAACTGAAACTTTTTGAGAGAAAAATGGTCCCTGGAGCCTCTTTTTTAATGGAATATGAATTGTATTTAAACAATATACAGGTTTTCAGGGAATGTATGACATAATTAAGATAAAAGGAAGGAGATACTGACAAACATGACCTTAAGTTAGAAAATATTTTGACTATATCAATTTTTTTATCCGGACTCCCATGGCGGACTAAATTTGTAAAGATCTGACACATTTCACAAGTGTCGCGACAAAAAAATAGCAACTGTGGAGTAACCTGAGCTTGCGAAAAGTAAGAATGAATATACATCAATATAAATTTTAAGATTATAAATCAATTGTTTTGAAATAATTATGATTTCCATGACTTGTTAAATTACATGGGCTAAATTCATAGAAAATATGTAAAAATGCTGATTCAGCAGTTTTTTTAGTAAACCTGTGTGTGAAGTTTGTCAAATTTACTCTGCTTTCACTTATATCTATGCAAACATAGAAGAAAAGTTCCAAGAAGTTTAAAAATATCAAAATATTCATTCAAAATTTACCTCAGGTATAGGGTTGAATCCAGTATTGAAAGCCCCATTGGATTTAATGCATTACCAACTTTAGAAATAAATTCATAGAAATTTCATCTTTAAAATGCCAAATCTTTCATATTTCATTCGATGAAGATAAGATGCAGTAGGTTCTTTTGCACTAATAAAACCATATACCTATGCGGCATATTTTGGCTTTTCACATGTCACTGTTTGTAAACATTGTAATTTCGCAGTAAATTCCTTTAATACCCATACCTCAATAAATGCACTGGCAAAAAATCAAAATGTACTTTTAATGAAACTTTTTTATGTTTTGGAGTTTGTTTATATACTAGAGATTTTTTTTTAAAATTATTTGAAAAATTATCAACCAATCCTGGAGCTCAAAGATGTCAATTACGTACCAGAAAGCTCTCCTACAAAGGGGCGGATCTTAATGACGTATGCATATTTACTGAATTCAACCCTATAAGGAAAGAGTTTTCTTCAAATTCTTAAATAAACTATGATTTGCTATATTCTGATGGATACTCTTTGTTTTTATTGTATGACCTTCCACTTATTCCTCTTTCTGGTATTTTGCCAGGTTCATGAAAGTGTGTGTCCATATTGCAGAAAAATGCATTTTGAAATATCTGACTTCATCTAAGTATTTCTGTCTATAAATACTCTCAGTCTGCCTAGAATTGTAAAACATGATGAATTAAAGCCATTAAATAAATAAGTGCATGTTATCTCTCATAATTAGCCACCTGAAACCACTCAAAGATGCACTATAGAAGCTTATATATAGAAATGATGTACATGCCAGACCATGTTTTACAGTATGCCTAAGATGAACCAATTTTTGTATTTTGGACCATTTATGTTATGTTTTACACAAAAGAAGAAAACAAAAGTCAGATTTTACAAATTAAATACCTTTTGAACATATAACAACAAATACAAACTACCATTTCATAACCTTAAGGCTCTGTATGAAATATCAAAATGCAGGTGTCTAACACACAATTCACTATAAAACACAAGAAAGATGTCATTTTTAAGAAGTTATGCATATTATTTGTAAGAATATTTGCTTCTCATTCATTCTAGTATAATAATCTCAAAAATTTACCAGTTATTAGTAAACAAGACCAGTTCTTAACTTAACAACTGAAACTTTTTGAGAGAAAAATGGTCCCTGGAGCCTCTTTTTTAATGGAATATGAATTGTATTTAAACAATATACAGGTTTTCAGGGAATGTATGACATAATTAAGATAAAAGGAAGGAGATACTGACAAACATGACCTTAAGTTAGAAAATATTTTGACTATATCAATTTTTTTATCCGGACTCCCATGGCGGACTAAATTTGTAAAGATCTGACACATTTCACAAGTGTCGCGACAAAAAAATAGCAACTGTGGAGTAACCTGAGCTTGCGAAAAGTAAGAATGAATATACATCAATATAAATTTTAAGATTATAAATCAATTGTTTTGAAATAATTATGATTTCCATGACTTGTTAAATTACATGGGCTAAATTCATAGAAAATATGTAAAAATGCTGATTCAGCAGTTTTTTTAGTAAACCTGTGTGTGAAGTTTGTCAAATTTACTCTGCTTTCACTTATATCTATGCAAACATAGAAGAAAAGTTCCAAGAAGTTTAAAAATATCAAAATATTCATTCAAAATTTACCTCAGGTATAGGGTTGAATCCAGTATTGAAAGCCCCATTGGATTTAATGCATTACCAACTTTAGAAATAAATTCATAGAAATTTCATCTTTAAAATGCCAAATCTTTCATATTTCATTCGATGAAGATAAGATGCAGTAGGTTCTTTTGCACTAATAAAACCATATACCTATGCGGCATATTTTGGCTTTTCACATGTCACTGTTTGTAAACATTGTAATTTCGCAGTAAATTCCTTTAATACCCATACCTCAATAAATGCACTGGCAAAAAATCAAAATGTACTTTTAATGAAACTTTTTTATGTTTTGGAGTTTGTTTATATACTAGAGATTTTTTTTTAAAATTATTTGAAAAATTATCAACCAATCCTGGAGCTCAAAGATGTCAATTACGTACCAGAAAGCTCTCCTACAAAGGGGCGGATCTTAATGACGTATGCATATTTACTGAATTCAACCCTATAAGGAAAGAGTTTTCTTCAAATTCTTAAATAAACTATGATTTGCTATATTCTGATGGATACTCTTTGTTTTTATTGTATGACCTTCCACTTATTCCTCTTTCTGGTATTTTGCCAGGTTCATGAAAGTGTGTGTCCATATTGCAGAAAAATGCATTTTGAAATATCTGACTTCATCTAAGTATTTCTGTCTATAAATACTCTCAGTCTGCCTAGAATTGTAAAACATGATGAATTAAAGCCATTAAATAAATAAGTGCATGTTATCTCTCATAATTAGCCACCTGAAACCACTCAAAGATGCACTATAGAAGCTTATATATAGAAATGATGTACATGCCAGACCATGTTTTACAGTATGCCTAAGATGAACCAATTTTTGTATTTTGGACCATTTATGTTATGTTTTACACAAAAGAAGAAAACAAAAGTCAGATTTTACAAATTAAATACCTTTTGAACATATAACAACAAATACAAACTACCATTTCATAACCTTAAGGCTCTGTATGAAATATCAAAATGCAGGTGTCTAACACACAATTCACTATAAAACACAAGAAAGATGTCATTTTTAAGAAGTTATGCATATTATTTGTAAGAATATTTGCTTCTCATTCATTCTAGTATAATAATCTCAAAAATTTACCAGTTATTAGTAAACAAGACCAGTTCTTAACTTAACAACTGAAACTTTTTGAGAGAAAAATGGTCCCTGGAGCCTCTTTTTTAATGGAATATGAATTGTATTTAAACAATATACAGGTTTTCAGGGAATGTATGACATAATTAAGATAAAAGGAAGGAGATACTGACAAACATGACCTTAAGTTAGAAAATATTTTGACTATATCAATTTTTTTATCCGGACTCCCATGGCGGACTAAATTTGTAAAGATCTGACACATTTCACAAGTGTCGCGACAAAAAAATAGCAACTGTGGAGTAACCTGAGCTTGCGAAAAGTAAGAATGAATATACATCAATATAAATTTTAAGATTATAAATCAATTGTTTTGAAATAATTATGATTTCCATGACTTGTTAAATTACATGGGCTAAATTCATAGAAAATATGTAAAAATGCTGATTCAGCAGTTTTTTTAGTAAACCTGTGTGTGAAGTTTGTCAAATTTACTCTGCTTTCACTTATATCTATGCAAACATAGAAGAAAAGTTCCAAGAAGTTTAAAAATATCAAAATATTCATTCAAAATTTACCTCAGGTATAGGGTTGAATCCAGTATTGAAAGCCCCATTGGATTTAATGCATTACCAACTTTAGAAATAAATTCATAGAAATTTCATCTTTAAAATGCCAAATCTTTCATATTTCATTCGATGAAGATAAGATGCAGTAGGTTCTTTTGCACTAATAAAACCATATACCTATGCGGCATATTTTGGCTTTTCACATGTCACTGTTTGTAAACATTGTAATTTCGCAGTAAATTCCTTTAATACCCATACCTCAATAAATGCACTGGCAAAAAATCAAAATGTACTTTTAATGAAACTTTTTTATGTTTTGGAGTTTGTTTATATACTAGAGATTTTTTTTTAAAATTATTTGAAAAATTATCAACCAATCCTGGAGCTCAAAGATGTCAATTACGTACCAGAAAGCTCTCCTACAAAGGGGCGGATCTTAATGACGTATGCATATTTACTGAATTCAACCCTATAAGGAAAGAGTTTTCTTCAAATTCTTAAATAAACTATGATTTGCTATATTCTGATGGATACTCTTTGTTTTTATTGTATGACCTTCCACTTATTCCTCTTTCTGGTATTTTGCCAGGTTCATGAAAGTGTGTGTCCATATTGCAGAAAAATGCATTTTGAAATATCTGACTTCATCTAAGTATTTCTGTCTATAAATACTCTCAGTCTGCCTAGAATTGTAAAACATGATGAATTAAAGCCATTAAATAAATAAGTGCATGTTATCTCTCATAATTAGCCACCTGAAACCACTCAAAGATGCACTATAGAAGCTTATATATAGAAATGATGTACATGCCAGACCATGTTTTACAGTATGCCTAAGATGAACCAATTTTTGTATTTTGGACCATTTATGTTATGTTTTACACAAAAGAAGAAAACAAAAGTCAGATTTTACAAATTAAATACCTTTTGAACATATAACAACAAATACAAACTACCATTTCATAACCTTAAGGCTCTGTATGAAATATCAAAATGCAGGTGTCTAACACACAATTCACTATAAAACACAAGAAAGATGTCATTTTTAAGAAGTTATGCATATTATTTGTAAGAATATTTGCTTCTCATTCATTCTAGTATAATAATCTCAAAAATTTACCAGTTATTAGTAAACAAGACCAGTTCTTAACTTAACAACTGAAACTTTTTGAGAGAAAAATGGTCCCTGGAGCCTCTTTTTTAATGGAATATGAATTGTATTTAAACAATATACAGGTTTTCAGGGAATGTATGACATAATTAAGATAAAAGGAAGGAGATACTGACAAACATGACCTTAAGTTAGAAAATATTTTGACTATATCAATTTTTTTATCCGGACTCCCATGGCGGACTAAATTTGTAAAGATCTGACACATTTCACAAGTGTCGCGACAAAAAAATAGCAACTGTGGAGTAACCTGAGCTTGCGAAAAGTAAGAATGAATATACATCAATATAAATTTTAAGATTATAAATCAATTGTTTTGAAATAATTATGATTTCCATGACTTGTTAAATTACATGGGCTAAATTCATAGAAAATATGTAAAAATGCTGATTCAGCAGTTTTTTTAGTAAACCTGTGTGTGAAGTTTGTCAAATTTACTCTGCTTTCACTTATATCTATGCAAACATAGAAGAAAAGTTCCAAGAAGTTTAAAAATATCAAAATATTCATTCAAAATTTACCTCAGGTATAGGGTTGAATCCAGTATTGAAAGCCCCATTGGATTTAATGCATTACCAACTTTAGAAATAAATTCATAGAAATTTCATCTTTAAAATGCCAAATCTTTCATATTTCATTCGATGAAGATAAGATGCAGTAGGTTCTTTTGCACTAATAAAACCATATACCTATGCGGCATATTTTGGCTTTTCACATGTCACTGTTTGTAAACATTGTAATTTCGCAGTAAATTCCTTTAATACCCATACCTCAATAAATGCACTGGCAAAAAATCAAAATGTACTTTTAATGAAACTTTTTTATGTTTTGGAGTTTGTTTATATACTAGAGATTTTTTTTTTAAATTATTTGAAAAATTATCAACCAATCCTGGAGCTCAAAGATGTCAATTACGTACCAGAAAGCTCTCCTACAAAGGGGCGGATCTTAATGACGTATGCATATTTACTGAATTCAACCCTATAAGGAAAGAGTTTTCTTCAAATTCTTAAATAAACTATGATTTGCTATATTCTGATGGATACTCTTTGTTTTTATTGTATGACCTTCCACTTATTCCTCTTTCTGGTATTTTGCCAGGTTCATGAAAGTGTGTGTCCATATTGCAGAAAAATGCATTTTGAAATATCTGACTTCATCTAAGTATTTCTGTCTATAAATACTCTCAGTCTGCCTAGAATTGTAAAACATGATGAATTAAAGCCATTAAATAAATAAGTGCATGTTATCTCTCATAATTAGCCACCTGAAACCACTCAAAGATGCACTATAGAAGCTTATATATAGAAATGATGTACATGCCAGACCATGTTTTACAGTATGCCTAAGATGAACCAATTTTTGTATTTTGGACCATTTATGTTATGTTTTACACAAAAGAAGAAAACAAAAGTCAGATTTTACAAATTAAATACCTTTTGAACATATAACAACAAATACAAACTACCATTTCATAACCTTAAGGCTCTGTATGAAATATCAAAATGCAGGTGTCTAACACACAATTCACTATAAAACACAAGAAAGATGTCATTTTTAAGAAGTTATGCATATTATTTGTAAGAATATTTGCTTCTCATTCATTCTAGTATAATAATCTCAAAAATTTACCAGTTATTAGTAAACAAGACCAGTTCTTAACTTAACAACTGAAACTTTTTGAGAGAAAAATGGTCCCTGGAGCCTCTTTTTTAATGGAATATGAATTGTATTTAAACAATATACAGGTTTTCAGGGAATGTATGACATAATTAAGATAAAAGGAAGGAGATACTGACAAACATGACCTTAAGTTAGAAAATATTTTGACTATATCAATTTTTTTATCCGGACTCCCATGGCGGACTAAATTTGTAAAGATCTGACACATTTCACAAGTGTCGCGACAAAAAAATAGCAACTGTGGAGTAACCTGAGCTTGCGAAAAGTAAGAATGAATATACATCAATATAAATTTTAAGATTATAAATCAATTGTTTTGAAATAATTATGATTTCCATGACTTGTTAAATTACATGGGCTAAATTCATAGAAAATATGTAAAAATGCTGATTCAGCAGTTTTTTTAGTAAACCTGTGTGTGAAGTTTGTCAAATTTACTCTGCTTTCACTTATATCTATGCAAACATAGAAGAAAAGTTCCAAGAAGTTTAAAAATATCAAAATATTCATTCAAAATTTACCTCAGGTATAGGGTTGAATCCAGTATTGAAAGCCCCATTGGATTTAATGCATTACCAACTTTAGAAATAAATTCATAGAAATTTCATCTTTAAAATGCCAAATCTTTCATATTTCATTCGATGAAGATAAGATGCAGTAGGTTCTTTTGCACTAATAAAACCATATACCTATGCGGCATATTTTGGCTTTTCACATGTCACTGTTTGTAAACATTGTAATTTCGCAGTAAATTCCTTTAATACCCATACCTCAATAAATGCACTGGCAAAAAATCAAAATGTACTTTTAATGAAACTTTTTTATGTTTTGGAGTTTGTTTATATACTAGAGATTTTTTTTTAAAATTATTTGAAAAATTATCAACCAATCCTGGAGCTCAAAGATGTCAATTACGTACCAGAAAGCTCTCCTACAAAGGGGCGGATCTTAATGACGTATGCATATTTACTGAATTCAACCCTATTCAATTCCTTGTAATGAAATTTACTGCGATTACCCCTACTTTAAAGGCAGATAGTAAGAAACGGCAAGGAACAGTATAGAGTTATTAAATGCCTGTTCATAGAGCAGTCAAATTACGGAAATTAACTTCGAAAAAGTGCCTTCCTTCCTATCTTTTTTGGACAGTTTCAGGTGTTGAAAATTGACAAAACTATCAATATATTTTATGTTTTGCACATACTTTGCTTGATTGTGAACATACCAAAGCAAGCCGTAATCGCTAGTTTATATCTAACCGCAACAGAAACTTGCTTACTACTCAAAGTTAGAACATTATATCATCATATGGTATTTTTGTGTTGCCCCGAACACACTGTTTCTCGTGGATTGATAAACATGTACTTCCGAAATCTCATCGCTCATTCTTGTTCAATATTGAGATATTTGCTCTGGAAATCTTGAGGTTTTTTTTTTTTTTTTTGCTTTCTGTTTTTTTTAAATACGTTTCTCTATATCTCTATATATACGAGGATTTAAAATTGAAATTTTGATATCTTTCCATCATGATATATGGTTCTGCATACATGTACATGATTGTTTTTTGTCATACTTTTTCACGGACAAGGAATACTCTTTGCGTTTTTAAACCCGGGTTGTGAAATTCTTATAATTATACCAAATATCTAATTCCATCCTATGTTTTTGACTTTACCACAATAAAATGATTATGGGCGGATGGTCTTGTTTACCATACTGTAGATATATAGACGTACATAAATCTCAATGACAATTTTACGACGGGAGACAGCGAGTATCTCCTATGTTAGCGACATAACCGGGCCGTAACTAGGAATCAGACCTTTCCGGGGGCATTTTACAACCGACACTGGCAATTTTATATCTTTGGAAGCAGTGTGCAAGATGAAAATATGCGAAGACTGAAATCTATTTTGAGGATAAAAGTTGTGTTTTGTTTGTGGATATACTCCGAGGGTCTGGCTAATCTTGTTTTAATATCATAGGAGGGAAGACACGGGCAGTATAGCGGAAATGATTATCTGGTCTTAAAATGCTAAAGTGAAATGGAAAAAAAACCAAAAACATATTAACAAACAAACAAACTAACAATGAAAAGAATACATTACCAAGCAAACAAATTGAAGAACAGGACTACGATTAAATAACAAACATTTCTTAAAAAAGAAAAAGCCAAAAATACTATATCTATCTTGAAAAAAAACCTCGAACTCTTAAAAAGAGAAAACACTAGATAATCTCTGAAAGTGCTATAAATTATCGTAAAGAGCATCTAATTGTTCCATCTTAGATACCGTGTACAGGAAGAGACTAAACTATACTATATTTTAATACTTCCAGACAATATTGGCTATAAACAAAGATTTACCAATCGATTGCATAAAAGGCCATATCCTTCTCAGGACACGGGAAACCGGAAGCAAACCTCTAAATCACTATGGCGACGCGTACTCTGATAAATGATCGGAAGGACGAGAACACAGTATTGAAATTGACATAAATGCGATAGCTTGTTGTCAAATATTTACTCAGTCATATGCTATTAATGGCCTCTTAATTTATGAACAAGCTAAACAATATGGTAAGAGTGAAATCAATTGATTCTTAAAGGGTGTCCTTACACGGGATCGCTAATCAAACTAGTGAGCTCTTCGTGACTTTTCATAATATTTGTGGATCAGATTTGAAATGGAAGATGTCTCGAGTGTGATCGTCGTCGAGACGATTAGAACAATCACTACATCATTATAACCCAGTCCATAGATTAGCCCCATTACAATTTTCGGTTTTTTGTTTGTCAAAGAAGGAGGGAGCATTTAAACTCGTGTCAAATCTGATTAAAGTTATGTTTATTAAGGACAGACAGTGTTTAAATAGAAGACTTTTTCTGTATACCTAATTTGCAAATCGTGTTAATGTGGTCTGCAATTGGATACCAAGAATGAAAAAAGTTCCTGGTGTAAGACGTAGATATTATTGAGACATGATATGCTGTTTTTAAATTCATGTTTTGAAATTGCGCTTCTTGCATTTGATCGTGATTGGTAACTTTTCAAATTGTAACTTGAATGAGTGTTCGTTCTGGTGCTTTTTTGTACTTTCTCAAATCCTAACCTTTTTTGACCAATATTCTTGCAATAGATTAACCGTTTGTATAAAAGTAAACTGTTGTTTTATTTACTTTTTTCCCTAAAATGTTCTTTTAAAGCTTCTTTTATATCTAGTTGGTGCATCGTGTCGGAATGTTGATTCTACTTAATGCTGTATTTATTCAATATTGAATAAAAAGCGTTATTTTGTTGTTGCTATTATTTTGTCAGTTACTTAATTTAATAGGTCTTTTTCCCCGACTTTTTGGATATGAGCCTCCTCTTCATACAATTTTTTTAGCCAATCCAAAACCCCGTTCTTTTCAAAGCAAAACATTTCCCGCTTTTTCTTCAACATCTCCATTCGCATCCGTGACATGAGCCACTGCGTTATCCTTTACCATGAGGACTATCTTGGTTTATCGGGAAGTTTACGGGATAGAAGGTGGGGATTTAGACACTTCAAATGATAAATAAATCGTTGTTTAATGTTTATCGTACGTTTGCTAAGTTTTCCCATCCTCGTAGTCTTTCTATCAAAATGTAAATATCAAATTAAGTTTTAAAGTCAATATTTAACCAATGTTTGCCTTAAAAATGCTTAAACTGGAAATCTTAACTTAACACATTTCCATATGAGATATTCGTGAATTCAATATAAAATTCATTGTTTTAGGTCAGCATGTTAACTGTGAACTGTGGTGAAATCTGTAATTTTGTAAAAATGATTTTTTTTCACCTGCACATTTCTCTGAATTGTTTAAATTCTAAGGTTATTCTATCCCCTCTTATTTTTGTGATCCTGTTTGACACGAGAACTATTAATACTTAAGTTTATTGATTTTTCATTTTTAGGCTGTAGCATCTTTGATAAGTCTTAACAAAACAAAAAAATGTGTGTCAACCGCAAATTTTTATTTGTCGCCTAGAAAGTTTTTATTTTCATTTGGGTAACGAATAAAAATATGCGATGATCAAATGAATATAGAGTGACCAATAAGATAGTAAGTCGCAATCGACTGTTTGCCATATGCGGTCCTTTTTCAAATTTAAAAAATAACCCAATCATTAAAAGATTGAGAAGACACGATGACCATATGACGATGAGAATTTTTTGAATATTGTTGCTAATCTTCGTCAAATAATTCACGGCACGTTTGGCCAAAGAATAATCAACCGAAAGGTCATGTTGTACAGGACGACTGACAAAAGTCGGGTCATTACAACTCCCGGGAGCTGACACTAATTTCTTGTTATCTTATTGTTTGTTGATGTAAATTTGTTTACAAACAATTTGTCCAGAGTCGCTATAAAGTTCTTCTTATTCTATTTATTTACTTTTTATATTGTGTCAATTTTGTTTTTTTTCCCACTGAAAGTCTAATTCCGCCCCACCAGTGATTCTCTTATGATGTTTACTATGAGCTTCATTCCAATTTTCAAATTGCATAAAAACTACGAACAAAATATCATATTGGATCAAACTCAAGCTTTGGAAGTTAAAATTACTCTTGGCAAAAGTATGTCTTTGGAAAAAAGAAGAAAAAAAAAACAAAACAAAACAGCAAGCAAGTGTGCTCCAGACATTTCTGTACATATTTTCTACCTTATTTTGAACATGATAGACGTAATTTGAGGACAATACTGCCCTCTCCGCAGGGGTTTGTTCCATGCATAGTTTTGTTGTTTCGCTTTGTATTTTTTTATTATATTCATAATATCAAAGAATTAAAAGATAATAATTGAACCACAGAATCACTACGAGAGAAACACAATGTCACTTTTGATTGAAATTATAACAATTATCTACTATCATTTGAAAAACATTGTTTATAAGATATAATGATAAGTTTTGACGAAATTAAAATGTTTAATAATAAAAAATACTTCTTGTCTGAAAAGTCATTATTATGAACGTCTGGAAGTACATAATATATATCTTATTTTAGATATAGAGATACTTTTTGAGTATTTATGAAAATAAAATTCTATCATAATATAAGACTTTGAAATTAAATGTTAAAGAGTTTTGAATATTTATCAGTCTTAACCATTTGCAGTTTTGTGACAAGTGTTTCATGAAAGTTTGAATAAAGCTCAATTTAAACAGAAAGTATCAGAATTGAAATAAAAAGATACACAAAATATACTGTTTCATAAAATAGTGGTTTTTGTATAGTGTATAAGTACATATATAAACCTCTGTGGTTTTTCACCTCAAGAGTTCTATTACGTGTACTTAGAATTATTTCCAGGTTCTTAATACTAACATGGAAAGCACTGGGAATAATTATAACAATTCTTGTATTCGTCATTAACATAAGAAAGGGACAAGTACTTATGAAAATTGCACAACAATTCGTGGAGATTGTGCACAATTAACCATGCACCATATTGGGAAATACATACACATTTCACATATTAATTGAAACTTATGGTAAAGCAGCCTTACTGGTATATACCAAGTTATGTATTTATAACAGAGAGAGTATTACCAAAGTGTCAACCGATCTGAAATCAGATGGAAGAATTATTGCTTAAAAATAAATTAAAAGTGATTAGGGTCTGTTATACATACACACGGTAATCAAATTCCGATTATCCACAAATTTCGTTCTAAAAATCTGGCATAACAATGAATTTAGTTTAGCAAATATATGAATCTTAATTTCTCACACCTGTCTAGAAGCAGATTTTCCGTTTATAACACACCGGTTATTTCAGATGAAGGCTCTATATTAAATAGAAATTACCAAAACATTGCTTGCCGTAATACTAAATTGATTTTGCCCAAACTCATTAACACAAACTGTAATTGAACGACCCAATAAGACTTGATGTCGGAACATTTGTCCATGGCCCCTCGTTATAACAACATATTGTCAACATTACGGGCCATCATTATTGGAAATTGATTAGACCTGACAAAACATTCGGAAAGAATATGTCCAATTTACGGGGATTAACACTAAAATAATTCCCTCTCCTTTAATAGAAGCCGTTATTACTTCATTTTCGCCTTGGAATAAAGTCTTTATTGTTAAATGAAATTGTTCCAAATATTAAGCTATAAGAATGAGACAATGAATTTAAAACATGCACAGTTTTAACGGACTCATAATGATCAATTTGGTTAAGACGGGAATACACTGACATGTGCGGGGCCCGACGAAAGGCGAATAGGCCCGGAGCATAGCCTAGCTTGTCGTAAGAGGCGACTAAGGGTCTTGGGATTCTGACATTGGAGCAACTGCTCAGCCCGCAGAACGGCCCAGGTGTGTACCCTAGGTGGCTGAATAGGGTGGCCATCGTCCGCAAGGGTTGTCAGGTCTATAATATATGGAAACCCTTACCACTGAGCATAATGGGTCAACGTGTATGGACAGTGCAACGCTTCATGCACGTAAAAGACACCTTTGTGGACTGCCAAGTAGTTGCCCCTTCCCACCTCTTCTCTTTTCCTGTGGTCTTCAAAATTACTGTTCCCATCCCCATATTTCATTTTCATTATCATCATTTCATGTTCATTTTATCACCCTGTTCATGTTCATTTTATCACCCTGTTCATGTTCATCGCCCTTAAATAGCAAGGATGTAAAACACCAACTCACTCACTCACTGGCATGCGTTAGATTGTGAGATGCTTAAGAAAACGAATAACAAGGCAACTCAAAATTACACTCGACCATTTTCCTTTACTAAAAATAGCATTTTTTGAAAATCAGTGAAAAACGAAAGGACCCTTATCGAGTTTATTGTGAATTTTCTTTCCAAATATATAGAAATCTAAAATTTTAAACAACAAATTATCAAAAGTCTGAAAACTAGATGATAAAGTAAAAGCAAAGAAATAGTAATGAGGGCAATCCAATGTAAGGCAAAGGGTAAAACCAGCTGACACCAAAGAAAATAAAAAATAGTACATCCGGGGTTTCACATCAATGTACAGCTAAGGTAGACAAAAAAGACAACACCAAGACAAACACAGCGTAAAATATGGTCATACCATGGACCTTATCAAATTAGCTAAGTTAATTCATGAAAGATAATTCTTAGAAATGTAAATTTGATGTCGTTAATTATGATGTTTAATAACTGAAACTTATCACAATCTTATGATATTATATCAGAGAAATTCGTAACATTTATTGACAAAATAAAACATTCAACATTTTATCTCGGTCCAATAAATCTTCTGATATAAAGAATTACCCTCTTTAATGTTTAAGACAAGTTTAATGCAGAAAAAGAGATGAAAGAAAAATCCTTATTTCAAAACATAAAGAGTCTAATATTGAATATTTGATATAACGGTTTATCAGGATAAAAACAATTTCTGTAATCACCTAATCTTAATTATTGCTGTTTGTTGCTACTTAAAGATGACAAGGTGTTGTCTTGGATTTAAGGAGACGGTACTGATTGTTGCAGGTGTAATAATTACAACTTAAGAATCACACTTAACAAGATGAAGCACAACCATATTGTTTAATGATGTCATGAATTTATGGCTTTCGTTTTTTTTGCAGATACTCTAGAAACAGAGAATGGTGTATGTGTAATATTTTCCTTACAATGGAAAAAAAAGATAAAACACTAAACAGTTGAGTCTGAAATGTTGGGCATGTTTTTTTTTCTACAAGTATATTTTTAAGGTGAACACAGGTTTTAACATAACTGAACAGGGATGATCAATCTCAAATATCCAAGAAGAAAAGACAAATAAAGCCAATAACATAACAGAATAAAGGATGGGTTGCGATTTTTCAGCCCACCGCGAAAGTCAAAATTAAAATTAAGTAAATTCTATCACAAAATGTCTTGTTGGAAAGGTTAATATTTCTATTTTTTGAAAATAAACGTCTGTAGTTAAAAAGCATATTATATTTTTTAGTAAATGGTGCTTGAAATGAACCTCCGCAAATTAGTTTAATATTGTGCCTATGGGAAAGTGGCGCAAATGAGTGATATATCCCTCCCGGAAGTATAGCCTTGCACGCGGAACCAGCTCCATATTTTATTCAAAAACTTGTATTACTAAAACACATCTTTTGTGAAAATGTCAAGCTGGTTCCGCGTGCAAGACATACTGAAAATTTAAAAAGACTATAATTTTTTAGCTTGTTGTCAGTAGTTAAAAAAGGTGCGAAATCTCTCCGTTTTCTTCATTTTTCTTGAGATAAGCCGTCATTTCAATTTCAAAATTGTTATATGTGATGGACCTTTTATAGAATTGTTAACACATGCTTCAAGTATGTAAGCACAAAATTTCAAGTTAATGAAGCCCTACCTAGAATTTTTCTTAAAATCAAGATAAAATTTTCATTCAAAATGGGTCAATTTTTAACCCATTTTCGAAGCTCTGATCGTGCAAAAGTATCAAAAAGTAGTCTTTTGCAACAGTACAATCATTTTGCTACAAAATAAGGTATAAAGTAACAGGATATGAAATATTTTTTTATTTTTCGCCAATAGATGGGCCAAAATAGGGCCTTATCGCAACCCATCCTTTCATCTAGTTTCCACCTTTTTAAAAGTTCAATTAAAAAAAAAGTTGCCACAAATTACAAAGGAAAAACCAAAGAATTATTAATGATAAAATGTTCTCTAATTCTTTTTTTAAATAAGTTTATATACGAAATTGTTGACAGCATAATTTTGACCATATCCATCTTAAGTCGAGTTAATAATGTTCTGTCAAATGACTGAAGGAGATTGAACTGTAATAAGAAACAAAACACATTTATTTTTATAAAATATTTTATTATTTTATGATACTCAACAAAATAAACCTCACGACTGAGAAAAATAAACAAAAGTTTATCAGATCATAGTGTATGTAGTAACGCAGCGACTCAAATAAAATTGAAAAAAAAGCTGCAAGGTTAAAATTATAAAAAAAATGTTACTTAAGTGTGAAAAAGTTCAATGCCTTGTTTTGAAAATTAAAAAAAATAATCTTGAATTATGTTATGAATATGAAATGGTTTATAAATTGTTTTTAAAAGTTTCTCGATTGATTATGAACATGCATATGAGAAACAAACATGGAATTTTGTTTTACAATTGGAGAGATCAGAACGTTTGTTTTTCAAATGTTTCAAGTTTTAAAGGAGGTTCCAACAAAGTGACTATTATGTTAGAGTTTAAAAGTCATGTCTGTTAGCTCTTTGAGAAAATCTGTATACTTAACTATTTTAAAAGAGACGATTTTTCTGTGAAAAGCCATTTTCAAATATGTCTATAAAAAGCTTTACATAAATCTTCAGCCCACAAATCGCATACTATATATAGTAAAAGTAAAACAGTTTATCAGCATCATTTTAAATTAAGTATTAAAACAGATTCTATCTATAGTATTGATAATCAAATTATTGCGAAAATAATAGTCATAGCACAATTATACGTCCCTGTTAAAAGCACTTTAGAATCAAGTTTCTATTTACTCTACAAAACCGGAAACACATGGACAAATGTCCACCGGAACTGAATGGATGGAATTAAGACATGTGACTAAGATATGCTACCACCACCGTGTTTGAGGTTGCATTAAAGGGTGTGTATAACTCGGTAAAACGTTCATATTGTGGTTCATGTTCATATTAAGGTTCATAGAGTTCATTGAACCAACAGAATTGTACGAACAGCTCATGTTCATATTGTTCATAGACGATGACATTGAGGTCGGGTTCATACCACCCATCGAACCGTTCATTCCAGAAAGAGATCCCATAGAACCCATGTTCATACTTTGTAATTGTTGGTGGTTCATAGCTGAACTTATATTTTGTTGCATACTTAATTGTTCGGGAGTTTTTACCATTGAATTCCCCATACTCGGTTGACATGGCTTGCCATCGCGCACGAGAACAGGAACAGCAACTCTTCTTGGTGACGGAAGTGGATTTAAATCTAATCCTTTTTCTTGTCTCGAACGTTTTAATTTATATCTATGGTTCTGGAACCATATTTTAACTTGCACCGGCGTTAATCTTATAATGCTAGCTAAATGTTCCCGTTCTGGTGCAGATAAATATCTTTGTTGTCTAAACCTTCGCTCGAGTTCATATGTTTGAGCCTTGGAAAATAAAACCCTCCGTTTCCGCTTCTTTTGTGAGTCGCCACTGTTTGAGATATTTTCACTAGTTTTTTCACCATTGTCATCGTCATTTCCTTCCGATTTAACTGATGTGTGGTTATTGTTAACGCCAGAATGACTGTCCGTTGTGGAAAGATCATCACTAGAATGGTTTGAATCGCCGGGGGAATTCAGGTGGGGTACATCTGAAAAAGGAAAAATCACTCAATAAACGCCTTCAATCAGAAACAAACTAATTAAAGCCATTTACACAGTGTTAGAAATCATAGAAAGAATTCACCGAGCAGTAATAATGGCCATTGATACGGATTATTGAGGAACAAGAAGGATGAAACTATATTGGCAAAACCCGATGAAAACATCTTTTAAAATTCTCTAACCGCCCAGTGAACACCTGGGGAAGATATTCTTTACAAAGTAATAACAAGAATACACCTACAGGTAATTGGTTATATAACTTCAGAGGTACATCGAATTTGGACTGAGTTGTCATCGTTTGGAACATGTAGTAAAGGAATTCACTTTGGGACGTCCTGCAAGTTATTACAAATAATTGACCACACATAAAGGAAAACTTTGATAAATTGATAAAAATGGGACTCACATGTAATGGAAGACTATCGTAAAGTACATTTGTGTTTGTGCCTTGTAAACTTTTTTCGTTTCAAATTAAATAATACTAAAAATCCATTACCATATACACACCTATATATAAACAAAAATATAGGCAAGAATAGGTTAATTTGAATTTGGCATCCCATTCAATAATTTGTTGATGATAAATGTGTTCTTTATAAAAGAAAATATTTTTTTTTCTTATTACAGATGGAATGAAAGGTGAAAAGCAATAAGTTTTAAAATTGGTAAAAATTATTGGGTAGTTTTTGCGAAAACATTTGATTAGATTCTAGATCTATTTTAGGATGGAAATTATAATAATTATTGGAAAGAGAAAATAATAATAAGAAATCCCCAAAATCAAAACTTGATTATGATATTTTACATGATTTGTTCAAAATATTGCTAATTGAAAATGTTCTGACATAGCCTTTTTAACGATTAGAAATAATACGTTTATTTCTTGGCTCTTGTTGCTCTTCATTTAAGGGTTCCATTTGCAAATAATATTCAATAACACATTGAAGGTTGTTATCAAAAATCAGTTAGAGATCTTAGGAGGTCTCAATTCTTTGAATGTTAAAAAAAAAGCATGACGCCTCACATTTTTGCCTTCTCTTTGTTAATTGTAGGGATTGCATATTTTTAATTACAGGACAAAGTGTGAACTATTTCATAGATGGTGTCCACACCCTTTCCCATTTTCTACTTTGTAAAACCTACTTTAATGTTGAGAAATCGGAATTAAGTGAAAGTGATAGCTCGTCTCGATCCTATTATAACTTATTGTATATATTTCATATCATACTTTTATCAGTTTATCAAATATGAAATGGATTTTACACTATTGTTTAAAAGCTAAGCGGTGTTAAGTTTTCCACTTTCAAGTTTTATCAATAAAAGCATTTTATTTGAATAATTGTACCGATTAAACCTGTATTGGGAAAAATATCTTATTCTGTCGGTTTGAACGGAAATGTTAGCATTTTACCCAAAAACTAAAGGTACAAAGTGTGTTGCCCGCCGGAGTTGTCTGTCCCTAGTGTACTTCTATTATATTATAAAAGAAATAAATACTCAATAAATATGTTTAAAAAATCTGTTTATTTCGTAGAAATTTAAACATGAGAAAAAAGTCATAATTTAATGTTTCATGCTCTTCATATTCATAAAGTGTTCGGAATTTTATTTTTGTTTTGGCAGAGCGCCTCTGATGAGTTTTGAATAGTCAGGAGTAGCAAAATTTGATGTCTGGAAGGAACGTTGTTGTAATTTTTTATTTCTAGCTTTTATCTAGTTTGCGGTTAACATGCCTTGTAATCGAAGATATGTTTTGTCTAAAAGAAAAAGCAAAAAAAAAAAAAAAATGAAAAACTCTTAGTCTCAAGTAGCAAAATCTATTAAAGACGGACTTTGTCTAAAGCTGATGGTTCAAACTTTTATAACAAGAAGTCCAAATAGACTCCCATTCTTCGATATGTTAGACAGTTCTTGCTTGTCACAACACATGAAACATGCATATCACAATTTAAATTCATGTTTTCAAATTTTGGTTATAGCATTCTGAGAGTATCTTTTTATTGTTTAAATTATTGCTGAATAATAAAATGATATTCTCACATAGAATTTATGGAAATGGTATATTATTTATGATAAAACTTTTATTATATTACTTGATCTTTTTCCAGTTTCTTTGTTTTGTGCTTGACAAGATCATAAGTTTACGCCGCATTATGCAATTACGAATAATGCGGACTTCACACGATGAAGTATAAACCCCACTTTTAAAGACCATTTTAAAATTTTCAGATCATTCTGCTGTTTGATTATTAGATTTAACGTGTTTAATCGAAAACCTTTTGAATTATTATTTAAAATGCCATATTGAGTTATCCACTTAGCCTAGCTATGGATAACCCATAATTGTCGATTTTTTTTCTTCAGTGAGGGTAACATCAACAAAAATTAAAAGAGAACCGATTCAAAACGCAAACATAAACATATAGAGAATAAAAAAACATAATTTTGAATGAAAGTGCTGTTGATATACATTTGTTCATGCATTTGTTCGAGTTTTTATCGACAACATATATCAGTTACTAGTATTATATTCCATAACTGCTGCTTCATCGCTATTTTTCGTCACTTCACATATTTGTTTTATTTTTCAAACTGAAGAAGGACAGTTGCATGCAAAGGAATCGCAGATAGAAATACTTTTTTTCACTTGTTTTTCAGATCCAATTTTATTTGTCTAAACTTATATGTATAGGTATTACCAACAAACATTTATAAGGCAACCAGTTCAAATCACAAACAAAACAAAACAAGTATTTCTAAAAACATGAACATTTCTATTCATATTTAACTTTTATATTTTCACAGACTTTGAAGACACTAGACTAGTCAAAAAGTTTATAAAGCATGTTTTTACTTCTAGGTATGTACTTTTTCAAATAAAAAATGTTTCTGAAGATCACTTTTTAAATGTAAAGTTTAGAATCATGCATGATTATAGGCAATTTCTCCGTCCATCTCAAACCTAATTTGAAGTGCAAACATTTTCCAGTACACGACTTTGTAACGAAAAGCAGCAAAAAAAGCACTTTCCATTTGCTTTCCATTGAATTTCAGAATTGTGATTTGGGGCGTAAAATAATTTGTAGATAATTTAGATTGTTGCTTATTTGTTTTGGTCAAATCCGAATTTATCATTTTTTTTTCATATTTTTTAACAATGAAAATTATTACAACAAAGCTCCAGACAATAACTTTTGCAACGCCTGACGCGCGTTAAGTCTATTCAAGACTCACAAGAGGCGCTCTATCTAAGTTAACGTAAACTGTATGGAAACTGTTAAAAGAAGAGCTGTTTATAATGTTTTTAGAGCGCTATATACACAGCTTAAAAATCTGTACTAAGAACTTAGTCAAAAAATTAAGAAACGATATATATGTTTGCTTTGTCATTGGTCAGTTGAAGTTTAATAGGATGCGTAACATTTATAGAAATACACCCCGGGCGTTTTATCTGATTCCAAATTTATGATTAAACATTTTTTTACAGAAAAGCAAAACTCATTACATGTAAATATTAACTTTTGGACCGTTAGTGAGCATGTTCATTACTTAATGTATTATAGATATGATCGTAAGTCCACGTTTTTAGGACGTTAAAGGACACTAATGCAGTTTCAGATATGATCAGATATGAATAGGAACCTCGACTAATTAGGCTTAGTAGCCGACCTTATTTATCCCTCCTGTGTAAATTATTTATACGTGTTATATACTCTTACATTTGTGTTGTATCTGATTCAACATGCCACTTCTTATTTTATCATCATTTTATGTTCATTTTCTTCATGTTTATCTCCTTTTGCTTATTAACGAACATTTTTATTTTATTCTTTATACATTTGTGATTTTTTTTTACATTAAATTAACAGCATATAAACGGGCTTTATTGTTTGATTCGGTCTCATATGTTTGTCGGTGTTAATTTCTTTATTTGAAAACGTGCAGACTTTGTTAGATTAATAGATGATTAAAAACGCTGCACATGTATTGCATCATATTGTTTGACAATTTAACACTATTAAGTACATTCATCAAGCTATTTAAAAAAGACAAATTTTGAGTCTGTGTCTTTTTATTGTTTGACTAATAACTAATAGTCATCATTATATAATGTACGTAGACATATATTTGAAAAAGACATTTTTTACAAGGTAGTAGTACTTTAAATCATCAATCCACTCCCCACACCAGTCGTTTGGTTTTCAAGTGCCAAAGCTGAACTTAATTTTTTTCTATCTTTTTGTGTACTAGTGCTTGTAGGACAAAAAAAGCGCCCCACCCCCCCCAAAAAAAAAAAGAAAACAAAAAGAGAAAACAAAACCAAATTGTCGGTCCCTTGAGACCAATGTTAGCATTTTTTTACAAAGCCACGGATTAACGTGGCTTTGGCGATCTTCGATTGTTTTATCTGTGGTGCGTTGATTGTTCGTTGCGTTTGCGACTTTCAATGTCACATTAGCGAAACGATATGTACCACCATTTTGGCTGTTCATTTTCAACTACAAGAAATATTTTGTAATTAGCTTTGATGTCAACAAAACATAAAAAGACAACCTTGTAAACAATTTGATTCTTTCCGTTAGTTTTAAATCATTGGCCTAGAGGAAAAAACTGTCTTAAAATTAGTTTAAACTGTATGACATAAATTGTTTAAGTACCAACACATGTCATTTAAGTTTATTTTTTTGTTCCAAAATATATATTTTTAAAAATTTTAATCCAAGATCCATTTTCTTTTAGATTATGAAAGTAAAAAAATATTTCATTTTGATTTGTTATAAATTTTCCTTTAATATTAAGCCATACACTACATCATCATAATTTTCATTAAAAAGCTATTACATCTTAAACAAACCAATATATTTAAATGAAGAGACACCAAACACTCTGGCCAAATATTTAAACTTTTGTATTGTAAACAAACCATCACCGGAACTAGACCTCTTATGGTGGTTTGGAAATATTTGTTGAACCCGTGTGGCCATCTTCGACTAGATATTTATTTGAACCATGCAATTTTATCTTGTACCTCAATTCAGTTTTTTGTAAATACAGTCATGTAGCATAGTTTTTCTCATTCGTTTTAAGTTAAAATCTATTTATCTTATTCTAATATAAATTTAGACAAGGCTTCTTATTCTTTTGTCGTTGTTTTACTATTATTTTTTTATTATTTGTCTTTTTCCAAATTATTTTGAAAATATGAAAAGCTATAACATATCAATCGATGTGGATATTACAACAGTGAAAAAAAAACCAAAAGTAATATTTGAACACTTATGTATGCATCATCTATTATCTTAGTTACTAATAATTGTATTTCTTTGATATTTGATCAAATAAATTAGATATATCAGGACCTGAAGTCTAGCTATAAAAACAATCTGATAGGAAAAAATCAGGCTTTTGACAATATCTTCGTTTCCTTTTGTATATTTTTATCATAGCTATATAATTTTTTATTTATTTAGTTTTTCAAATATATTTAAGAAAAATCAAACATCATTCTCCTTAAATTTTCTTTCAAAAAATCAATGATTATTTCTAAACGAAAGACAATTCTGAAGATTGCCATTTTAATAGTAAAACGTTTCTTTTTATTAATGACGACTTTTATCAGAATTATGCGTAATAGGAAAAACGATTTTGTTTAAATTTGAGATAATTACTGATAATGGATCTCTAATAAAACCTTGTACCCGATAAAAGTTGTGTAATTCAAATAAAATTAAATCTGATTAATTGCCATTCGATCCATTAAGTGATTAAGGAGATGAGTATTAAACGGGTTTCAACCCTCCCACAATTTATGTTCAAGTAATTGGAAAGGGATCTGTAATGTAGTTATTTACTGTTTTAAGTGATGTACTTGTTTTTCGAAATTTATTTAAAAAGAACGTCGTTGGCCATGAATGTGTATACTCTCATTGATTAAAAGCAATGTAAAACATTTGTTAACATTAAAACTTACGTTTGATGGCTATAATTCTATACTTTGATGAAATTTCCACCATCCTTATTTTTATTATTAAATTTATAATAAAATATTGCAAATACGGTATATGTTTAAAAATGGAATAATTCTGAGGTCAAGTTCATAACATTTTGTTTGTTTGTTTTAGTCTTATAAATAGCATTTTTCAAATGCATCAAAATATATTCGAACATTTATATGTTCGAATATATTTTGATGCATTTGAAAAAATTAGTAAAGCCACTTTTCAAATATTTCTTTCAAAAATGAAGGTCTTTATTTGCAAAAGCATTATATGTTTTGGCATAATTACAGTATATAATAGTGACATATTAAAAAAAATCAAATATAAAAACAATTAAAAAATACTTTGCATATTAAACGTTATTTTTTCTTCTCATTTACTTTTAACGTTTTCTCTTTTAATGTGACAAAAATAATTTTGAATACTTTTATGATGTATATAAATATTTTCTTTATAAATCAAATGTTCTATACAAACACAAATTTAGTTTTATTTCATATCTTAAGTACCATAAATTAAAATTCAGATTGCCTGACTTTGTCAGTTGCTCTGGCTCAGGCGACAAACACAAATTGCACCAAACAAGTTAAAGAAGAACAATAATTTCTTATTTTAGTTGCAGGTTGTTTGTTCAATTTTTACCCAAGGTTTCTACTTCAAATAAATTTTTGATGTGAATGTTTAGATTTCTTTATCACTTAGAAAGGACATTCTATATGTGTTAACTACCTGAAAAACATATTTATAGAATGATTAAAACTAATCCATCATTGGACTGCTTTTTTTGTTTTTAGGAGTTTAGATGAACTTTAATATATTTGTCCAACAAATTGTAAAGGTCTAGAGTAACGTAAAAATGGCCTGTTCTCGTACTTTAAATGGGATTGTGACTTTTTTCAAAACACAAACAAACAGAAAATACAAAACTGATGTAAAATGGATATGACTTACGTGAGTACGGGATATTTTCGTTCGTCTGAAGCCATCTACTGTACGGATTGTCATGGTCATAATACCCATTTACTCCGGGTAGATCGCTGACGTCCGGAACAGATGGAATGGAGGCCAGGACAGTACTGTTAACTGTCGGAGTCTCAGAATTGACAGGACTGCAACTATTTTTCCCTTTTGGTAAGTCTAATATATCCTTTACAGAAAAACTACTGCTATGTTTAACAGCATTCATAGCCTCTAACTGGACCTCCATTTAAGTGTTAAATTGATTTTCTGCCCAAGTTAGAATTGCAATCACTTGAAACCCAAACTGGGCACTTAACCGATGTTGGATAGCCTCTCAGGTTAACTTCTAATTGAAGACAGAATACATGCGAGTTGCATGTTTAAAACTGTCACTTTAAACGTGTTATTTTATTACTGAAGCTTTCTACAGAGGATGAGGGGCGTGTATTAATTTTATCAAAACCGACTTGGAACGGTTAAATCTACCCAGAACATTCAATTGTCTGTTGAAGTTTGATTCCGAATTTGTCACGCCCATTAAAGGTTTGATTATTTGCTCTGAGGCGTGGTTTGTTTTCTGATAAAACGAATAAAATTGCTTTCCAATACAACAGATTTACAATACAAACTGATCAATAATGACTTGAACTCAAAAGCAACTTTTCGTCAAATTTCTTTAACTAATTTTGCAGGTAAAGGACTGCTTTTCCACCATTCACTTAAATGATAATACAATTCAGTACAACGGCAAAAATTATTGAATATCAAATATATTAAAATGGATGCAAATCTCATATTGATGATAAATAAATAAAGTGGTTATTACATTAGAGTAGAACTCTTGACGACTACTTGAAAACTCATGGTAGTGTTAGCATTTAACTGTAGTGGGTTTTCAATTCTAAAATAATGTTATCAAATATATAAGAGTGGGCTCATCCGTGGTCATTGTTAGAGGGTTTACTTTACTCTCCGTTTTCAAGTGTATCAACACCTATATAAAGATAACAAAACGGTTACATTATTTGTATATATCTACAAACTCAAGTATCTCTAATGTTAGAAATGAAACTTCACGGATGTGTGTTGATTATAGGCCGATGAACAGTGTATCCAGCTTGAGGGAGATTTATATATCATTGAATTGCCACAAACAAAATGTTTTTATTTTTTTATTTTTTCGAACTGATTGTTTATAATAGTGGAGTTCAACTAGAAATATAAACATTATACATTGTATTTTATAATGCCAATCTTTTACTGTTGATGCATATTCTATCTGTGTAATTCTTTTTTTTTTGCTGTTGGTTTTGTGGTTTTGATTGTTTTTACTTTACTTTATCTGTTTCAAAATAAAATTTGATCATTCACTACATGAACAATTGGTCTCTTGATAAAAACTTTCTTTACATTTGGTAATATGTATTTCACCTATTATTATATACTAGTAACTTTTTTCTCCATTTCTATTAATACTAATATTCAAATTTTATAAGACAGCATAGGATAAGCAAATAAAATATACATCCTTTTGGATCTTACTTCCTGCTTAATGAACAGTTCATAGAAATTACCATTTACTAAAGTTCAACCACTCATTGTCTTTATGGTGGAAACACAACGGGAAACATCCTAAAAATACGGAAGGTTAAGTAGGAACTACATACTTCAATTAATCTTGAAATATTGATATAAAATGTCTTGATAACTCCTTGTCTTAAACTTTTTTATCGTTAAAAGTTTAGATTTTTAAAACATTATGTTCTGATCACTATTCTACTATATTGTTTTAACTTCTCAACTCCTTAAGTTCGCGTTGTGAATTGATATTTGGTATTTTTGTGTTTCGGTGTTTAACATGTCTGTTTTTGTCCCGATCTCGTTTGTGTTTACTGGTTTTGTCTCTGCCCTTTCAGACTTTTGACATTCGGATTTCCTTTTAAAGCCGTTTTTGTTCTCACGTTTGTGTTGTTTTTAATTCTCTAGTTTTTGTTCACACATCTTAAGCTAAAACTTTCATCCTTTTGCTCTCTACCTCAACGTTGATTTTGATTTAATTTATAAATTTGTTTTGTTCTTACCTCTTATGTTGGGTTTCGTTTAATCCCTGAATTGTTTCTGTTCCGACCAATAAAAGTTGAGTAATTCCAACCCTTAATTGTTTTAATACGTTGAATGTTGTTTTTATTCGTAAATCATTTTTTCCTCACCTTAAACGTTTAATACTGTTTGCATCCAATATGTTTTTGTTCTCATGCACCTCTCACGTTGGTTTTATGTTTTCATCCCTGATTTTTTTATTGTTTGCTCATTTGTATTCACACCTGAATTTGTTTTTTTTCTCCTTTTGTATTGATATCTGAATTTGTTTTTTTTTCTCCTTTTGTTTTCATCCCTGAATTTTTTATTGTTTGCTCTTTGGTATTCACACCTGATTTTTTTTTCTCCTTTTGTATTGATATCTGAATTTATTTTTTCTCTTTTTATATTCATCCCTGAGTTTGTTTTTGTATTCTCTTTTTGTATTCGTCCCTGAATTTGATTTTGTATTCTCTTTTTATATTCATCCCTGAATTTGTTTTTGTATTCTCCTTTTTTCGTCCCTGAATTTGTTTTTGTATTCTCCTTTTGTATTCATCCCTGAATTTGTTTTTGTATTCTCCTTTTTTCGTCCCTGAATTTGTTTTTGTATTCTCCTTTTGTATTCATCCCTGAATTTGTTTTTGTATTCTCCTTTTTTCATCCCTGAATTTGTGTTTGTATTCTCCTTTTGTATTCATCCCTGAATTTGTGTTTGTATTCTCCTTTTGTATTCATCCTTGATTTTGTGTTTGTATTCTCCTTTTGTATTCATCCCTGAATTTGTGTTTGTATTCTCCTTTTGTATTCATCCCTGAATTTGTTTTTGAATTCTCCTTTTGTTGCCATCCCTGAATTTGTTTTTATATTCTCCTTTTGTTGCCATCCCTGAATTTGTTTTTGTATTCTCCTTTTGTTTTCATCACTGGTTCTCCTTTTGTTTTCATCCCTGAATTTGTTTTTGTATTCTCCTTTTGTATTCATCCCTGAATTTGTGTTTGTATTCTCCTTTTGTTGCCATCCCTGAATTTGTGTTTGTATTCTCCTTTTGTTGCCATCCCTGAATTTGTTTTTGTATTCTCCTTTTGTTTTCATCACTGGTTCTCCTTTTGTTTTCATTACTGAATCTCCTTTGTTTTCATCCCTGAATTGGTTTTTGTTTTCTCCTTTCGTATTCATCCCTGAATATGTTTTTTCCATCCTTTAATTTGGTTTTGCGCTCGCTTTTACAGTTAGTTTCGTTTTCAACACTTACTTTTTTCATGTTTTAAATATGACCACAAAGGTTTTTGACTATTTTTTTTCTTAGAACGAATGAGGCTTATATAGTCAATCTTGACAAAATAAATGTTTTATACCTGATCGAATGTTGCTTGTCTTGTTATTGTATATAAATTGTTTTGAAAATTAATAATGTTTAATTGTTTAATTGTTTGCTGATAGTACACGTTGCACATATTTTTGGTTCTTTTATGCCTTGAATACAGAATCATCGTAACAACGTAGCATATCCCTATCATTCTGTCTCTATAATAAAACCTGATAATAACACGACTATAAATCGTAGTGGATTTAATGGATATAGATATACCACATCCTAGCCCAGGCCATTGAGTTTAGTCTGATACTTAATATGTTACATTTTTTTCTTCTTTTTCTCCATTTTTGATGGATTGAAGTAATAACACCATTCAACATGCTTCTCGATATAGCACAAGTTTTTTGCTTTTATGCCACACCACGTGCATAAAAAAACTCTTGTAAAATATATTCATATTCTGAGTAATTTTAGTGTTTACCCATCCAGAAGCATTGTTGCTCTCTTTTGTTTTTAATCACATGTTATTTTTTTTTGTGTGGTCAGTTTAATTGTGCATTCCTTTCTTTTTTTATAATGAGTTTTTGTCTTAGGTATTTCGCAATTCCTAATTTTAATTTGGTATCTTGTTATAATTTACATTTTGTAAAAGTAATGGTTCTTTTTTTCTCAATTAAATATAAGTGCTAGTAATGTTCTTTTTGGTATGACACTATGCTTGTTGATCCAGAGCATGAAATACGAAATCAAATTCTACAAGTACATTGATATATGGATAGTTCTGTGATAAAACCTTTGTTTTTCATCCCAAACAAGATAAATATCAACATATGACAAACATTCAGTTTAATTTCGTTGATGTATGACAAGATTTTCTTTACAAGTTAGCATATTACAGACAGTATCTTGGATTTTTGAGAAGCCGCGTGAGTCCCAATGATTTGCATTTTCTATGATTCATGTAAGGTTTAATCCTGAAGGAGCACATAGTGTAGTAAACTGTACGTGAACTGTATACCTGTTTCACTCTTGTTAGTCACTTTACACGTATTGTTCATGCCTTTTGTGGGTCCAATACCAACATTTAGAGCGTTAGTAAACCTCATAAGCCTTATGCTAACTAAACACATAATTGAAAAAAATCCTTTGAAGTGTAGGCCTCAAAGCCGCAGTGACAACATGAGAATTTGTAAAATATATTTTGTTTTATCTTCTGATTGCAATTTGTCTCTTATCTAGAGAAAAAGACGGTGCAGGAAAACCATAAATTAGCTTAAAAGGCTTAGATATTAAAGTAAGGATAATCTGTATTATTTATATTTATAAATTATAGAAAGTTCTTATTAGATGGTGACATGAACCTCGGTGTGGTAAAGAAGAAACAAGCGACCAAGACATTGATAGCGTTAGATGCCGTTGGATCTGCTTCAAAACTAGAAGTAACTAGCAGACTCACTATGTAAATTTTACCAGGTACATACCAAGTTTACCAAACGATACAACTCAAGTTATTCCCAAAAGTTTTCGTCAAGTTATATTTTCATATGGAATAATTTGTAGGTCTTGTTAGTAAAGCCAAGGTTGAAAAAAACCAACTTGTTATTCTACAAAAATACCAAAAATGCAAAAATAAACTTAGAATTTGAATAAAAAAACGTGGATGCACTTCCGGTTATATAAATTATACAAGTTAGCAGCATGTAAAAAAATGAAATAAATAAATATGATTTTAGTTTTTATCCAACAAATCGTTTAATCTAAGGAAGAGGCCTATAAACGTATTTCAATCAGATCGGTGGGAATGTTAGTGAAATCTGTAACCTAAAGATCTTATTTAAATTTAATAAATAATTTGACATGAGGTACTGACTTCAAACGCCGTTTGATAACTTTTTTCCTTGGAAGTTCAGTTATCACTGTGTAATTCGTCCCTTTAAATCCCCAGTGATAACTTCCGAAATGCCTTAATCAAGGGATAAAACACTCTGTTGCCTTCACTTATGGACTGCAAATATGTGCAAAGTAAAAATGTGGAAACCTATTACGAACTATTGCATGAGAACTTGATCAAACTCTGCTTACTATTATTTAATTAAGAACATATACATACTAATTGGTATAGAATACCCAAAGTATTAAGTTAAAGTCATGCTATTATATGTATTAAAAAATAATAATAAATTTCAGAATAAATGTACATGACACAACTCCATTATTAGCTGTATTTAACTAATATATGCAACAGCTAGCATGCAGTTTTCAAAGAAATTATTGGAAGCGTAGCTAGATAAAGATAAATACAAAAAAATATATATATACAAATGAGTTTAAACCAATTGGTTATTAAGTAAGACGACTAATTTAAACAAGCTTGTGTCGAAACGTTTATTTAATATTTTCATTTCAGAATAAGTAAGAAAGTCAGTCCAAGTGTTCAAAGGTAGCTTAATTTTCTATGTTATACATATAAAGGACATTATTGATCTATTTGCTTCGCAGGCATAGGGTGAATTCCAGTAAAGTAAAAACTACTGTGCTGCATTTTTAAGCTACCCGTAATATTTCATACTTTAACCTTTAGACTTTAAAACAGTCATAGCACTATTATCTTTATAATATAACCAAAAAGCTTTCGTTACTGTGCAATTGTATAGAATGAAATATGCATGCACATTTTTAGTTTTTTGTAAGGGCATTCCTTAACGTAAGGGAAAACGTTAGGAATACAAATAAAGAGTTTTTTCGAGTCTCATTAGTAGCAAGTTAAAGCCATTTGGGTGTACAGTTTCTCCAGTATGCAGTTTGCTTATTTCTACCTGTCTTGGACATTGGGTATTTTGTATCCCGTTTTGGTACTTTTGCATTTTTTTTTTCATTCATGTGCCTTTAAATAATCATAAAAATGTATGGTTTGGAGCGCAGTGCCTTACATCTAAATGTAAATTAAAATGACAGCAAAGTTCCAGACAATAAATTTTGCTACGCCTGACGCGCGTTTCGTCTATTCAAGACTCATCAGAGGCGCTCTACCAAAAATATTTAAAAAGATAAACACTATATGATTACGAAGAGCATAGAACAATAAAACAAAAACTACCGAATTAGGGAACCAAATTAAAATTTAAATCAATCTTTTTACAGGTATCTTGGTTTGGATGGTTTGTAATGGATACCACGCATAAGTATAACTACTGGAAAAGGATGGTTAGTAACTAAACAAGCAAACTTTAGGGTACGTTTAAAAAGTATAATGTGACATTCACAACCCGCCTGGTTATTTCTTCAAACTATCGCAATACTCTTGAAAGTACCAATTTGTAAGCAGAAAATATAAAGATGGAAAGAGTTACCATCGGAGAAAACATGATTACCAAGAAATAACTTACTTTTTTCTAATAATAACAACTACAATTATATAATTTACAATTCGTAGGATAAATTTTACATCTGTGGGTTTTGCCAAATATTGATTATCCTTTTAGAGATGGGATTTTGAGTTGCAATTGTAAAAATCAATTCCTTATTTCCGGAAAGAAATCCCACCAAAATGTTCCATTTCTTATTATACCACTATGTCATAAAATGTAACGAGATACCCTGCACTAATCATGCTTTATCAGTAGATAAGGCTAAATTCCTGAAAGACCCCCCTCATTAATTATCATAAACTTTCATTTAGCATCCTCTACAGTCCCGTGGTGTCCCGTGGTATAAATCAGTTATCCCCCATCGGGCATCCGCCCTCAGGGGAATAACTAACACTTATACTGTATAAATCAAAAGTTCTAATCAGAAACATTCCACATCATATAATTCTTGTCGTTTTGTCAACAATCCATATATCAATGTGACAAACTATGGGTACGTTAACCGATCTTCAAAGTTAGGTTTGTGTGGACGCCCTCTGTATATTGCTACACAAACCTTGTTGATTTTCCGCATGCATTTATAAATATGGCGAACATCAAAGAAATGACCAAAACTTTTATCTCCTTTGCAAATGATAGGGAGTCTTTCTTCGATGTGCGTTTATTTGGGACTTATATCAATAAAGTGTTTGTTTGTGAGATTATCGCCAGGATTACTGAATTTAGAAGGCTGCAATAAAATTTTTGACTTTAGTCGAAAATTCACATGTCCACTCAAAGCGATAGGTCACTTTACTATTGGGTTAACCAACACAATTGTAAACAGTTTTCACTTTTATCTGTCAAAAACAGCCGTATAACATTTTTGTACCCTTTCAAAGTTAAATATGTCAAACAACGTTAAGTGCAGATATCCTAGCTGAAATGTATTTACATGTATGAAAATCGGAAAAACTCGAAGAACAATGAAGCGAAAGAAGTATATAAGACGTTAAATTAAAACGTTAATTGTTGTTACGTAAATGTTTGGCCTATTTTAGACTCACCAGAGACAACATAGCTATATTCGCCAGAAAATGTAAAACAAAAATAAAATAAAGAGCACACGTTTCCATAAATAATGTAACATGATGCCAAAATTCAATATTTTGACAAACATACTACAAAGAAGAATGTTCAAATGTACAAAACCCGAGGTGCGTCTATAAAAGACAAACTGGAAAACACTTTTTCCAGGCAATGTTAAAATGTCGAAGAAAGTAAGGAAATCGTGAGCATATACTACTAGTAACCGACAGGATCATACAACAACTGTGCATTTCAAGGGTAAACTGTTTGGTGTAATACAAAAACTTTGAATAAAGTACCAGCAAATACTTTTAAATTCCACGAGGTTGTGCACGTTTTGTGTGTGTTCAGGTACAAGCTGTAGGTTTTGATGTAATATCTACTCATATAATATTACTAGGGAGTAGGAGTTAAGTTGACTTGGTATTGGCAGTGGGGTATAATCACTAAAACATGTGCAAATAATTACAAAAAACTACACTTTAATTATTTACATACCTTCTGAAGACGACCGGCACATGTTGAGGTATTGGAGGCCACAGGCTCGACTTCTTAGCTTTGTCTGTTTGTATTTGTGTGCACGGTAAACATTGCTGTGACAGTTGTGTGAAACCTGATACTTATAAGGACAACATGGAACTCACTTGGGGATTACTTTTTGATATATGATGCCGCAGCACAAGGTTTATATTAATTTTGAATGTTTTATCAATGTGTATTGGAATATAATTATGGTATTTTTTATTGATTGATGGTAGTAACATGTTCTTTTGAGTTTCATTTACATTCAGGTACCCTGTCACTATCTGTATATTAAATGTAGTTAATGCAGTATGCAATGCATCTAAGATTTGTGATTTTTACCTAGTTGAATAAGTTGTGAACTTTGTAAAAATTCCCCTTTTCTGTTGAAGCACACAGGACTCTATATCTGAAAGATATTTTATATCCATAGTTACACACCGTCATATTTAAAACAATCTATTGGGTATTTTTTAAAGGTTATAACAGAACTTCTGACCTGGGATGAAAAATCTCAATTGTCCTGGATGAAAATCACATAACAAAACACTGCCACACCAGAGAAACAGAACTGTCTTATTATTGGAAATGACTATCTTAAAATTTAACCTCTTGTCGTCAGTCAGCATTTATTCATACAATTGGAAGATTGAAAACCAAACAGATCAACAGGAATAACTTAATAAATAACACAATCGAAAAAAAATCTCTATTCGTTAAAACCCTAACATTTTGCCTACACCAGGCATAGGTTGATCATAGTTCTATATTGGTTTTCTTGCTCGCTATTTTTGGTTTTATTGTTGTATGCTCTTCATAATCTGAATGTTATGTTTGGCTTTTTAAATATTTTAGGTAGAGCGCCTCTAATGAGTCTTGAATAGACGAAACGCACGTCAGGGGAAGCAAAGTTTACTGTCCGTAATTTGTTGTAATTTTTATTTCAATTCTGCAATAAATTTACAAACATAAAATATTTAATAAAACTTCTTTGTTAAGGTAACCCAGTAAAACTAACTTTTTTCTCAATTGTCTAACCACTAGCTGTTCGGATTCCTTTAAGAAAACTTCAACCTTGATTTTGGATCATATTATACCATAAATTCAAGCAGTAATTTAACAGCCTAATGCCTAAAAAATCAACAATTTTGGAAGCGTTATAATTGTCGTTATTCACCACATAAGATATTTTATTTGGTTAAAACGTAGATAGTTATTAAAGAAATAACTTCCAATGTCATGAATGTATAACATTTTGCAACAGGTGGTATTACAACTCTCAAACTTATATTTCAAGATTAGTAAATTGTACTGCAAAGAGTACATGTTTCAAACTGACCTTTTCAAGTAGAGTCCTATAATTGAAGTGAGAGACTCTTACAAGTTAAGATGAACTCTAGTTTTACCTCTTATGTGAAGAGATTTTAAAGCAACGATATAATACAAGGCTGTACTAACATTAAGTTTGTGACTAAGTACCACTTATTCTTTTGAAAATTAAATAAACAGGTGTTCGAGTGACATTTTATAATTAACAGTCAATTTTGATTGACTCTCTGGAACGTTAGTTAGTGTCCTGACATTACTGTTATATTTGAGTTACTAGACAACCAGCTACGCTGAGCTTTGGGTTATTACAGAAGTCTTGTAATTTATCACACACGAATTTCCGTATCAAACATTTGAACTCTATCTTCGCATTAGAACGATATGCAATGTAAAGAGAACCATATGTTCTGTGATTGTTTCTTGTCGGACAATAACGTCAGAATGCTTTCTATGGCACATCAGATAAACGAAAATTTAAATTAAACTATGATTTTCAATAATTCATATTTTACATTTTAGTACAATATTGAATAAAAAAGAGTTATTTTGGAGGAGTCTTGAAGAGCAACCATTCAGGCAGTAGCTGAAAAAAATCAAACAGGTTCACAAACGTCAATAAAATAATGGTATGTGGAAATAAGCGGTCATTGAAAATTCAGCCCTAACCCCAATGTAATAATATACAATTCTCTATTTAGTGTCATAAAAGGTATAAATCAAATTATTATTATTATTTCCAATTTGTTATTTTATTATATAGGTACCAACATGGAACCATTAATGATAAGTATTGTACATGAATTGAGTTGCAACAAGGTCCTTCTTATATTTTTATTCTAACTAAAAGACTAAAATTGCTAAAATTGCAGACTCCCATACTCTAAAATTTCATCAACAGTTCTGCTGAATTTAATGTTACAATGAATCTTATGAATCTATAACAGGTTTATCACAATGTAAAGACAAAGGTTTAAAGCTTTTAAGAATGCAAACAAAAGCATATGGTTGTACCAATAAAATCACGATATATAGACAGTATCACATCGTGATTCCGTCATGTTCATGATATTACAAATGTGATCGATTATGTTTCAATATCACTTAATTTGATAATTTTTTACAGTCTATAGATTTATATAACTATTTGATGTGGAATGACAAATCATGACAAAATATACAAAAGAAAACCAACATCAACTTTAACATTCGGATGCCCACTGGACCCTCTGTTTCTTTTTGCAACCCCTGTTTCTGATTAAATATTTTTGAATTTTCCAATCGTTTTAATTTTAACGTTTAAGCCACAATGTTTCATAAATATTTAACCGTTGTAGTGATATAAAACTTGAAACCCCTCTATGCTGTTTATGATATAGTTAAGCAGCATGAGTTGAAGCTGTAACGTAATGATCACACTTATTGATATTGAACATTTTTGTGTTATTTATTCGGAAATTTAAATTATATCAAAGTTATGAGCTATGCAGAATCAGAATCTATGAATCCACATTATATCATTTGAGATGTTGAATTCTTGAATCTTTGGTGTAGATTAAAAATAATGTATCATTTAAACGATTCAGTTATGCGGTATGCGCCAACTATCAGGAAGAAATCCCTCGTCACATAACTAGAAATTAGAAAGAGAGAAGATCCAAACCCAATATGAACAAAAAAGGGAAGATACATTTAGCGCCGATCATATCGATCATGTACACTATAAAAAAGGAACCCCGAGTGTAAATGATTCTGAATTTATGAAAAGGGAAATTTCGAGTCTGACAAGTTTTACAACCGGACAGAGATCACCAACAGGTATCACTTAAATAGGTTATGTGAAGGAAAGTGGCAGAATTAGATCCTAAATTGTAAGATTACTTTCACTGCTAAAATGTGACCATAAATGTGAGACACGTAAGATGTTCACAAGTGTATTAACATAATAGAAAATGTGTCTTTTGTTGACAAAATAAAATATTATTCAGCTGTTTGAATAAATTTGAGAAAGAAAGAACATTTCAAGAAACAAAACGTATTTTGTGACATTTATGTTTTGTCGTGATACCATTGTAGAACTTAGGCCGATAAAAGAAAGAAAATACGATGGTAGACGTGTTGTGTTTAGATTGCTTGTCAGCTTAAAAAACAAATTTAGGCGCTAAACATTAGTTTGGATAGAATATCTAATGCATAGATCGTATATTACCTGTAGCTTAAGTTTTGTTTTTGAAATTCCCTTCTAGTTTAAATAAGCAATCTTATTTTTATATAGATGTTTTTCCAACTAAATCATTATTGTCAGAAGCCAACGAGGTAAGTTGTAAATAAAGGTAATAACAAAACTACCGTACTTGAATGATCGATAGTCCAGAGAAAATGACAAAAACGAATCAGTCATACCGGAGAATTGGTGGATCGCAATGGTCCTGACTTGGTACAGGCATTTCAAACGAAATGGTGGGTTAATTAAACCAGGTTTTATGGCGCCAAACCTCCCTCTTCCATTGCGATCTTTAAGTCCATAATATATATAGTTACATAGAATAGTGTGACACTGTAAAATTTGCTTAACCCAGAACGACGTAAAATAGTGTGACACTGTAAAATTTTCTTTGAATTAGGTCGAACATAATAGAACGTGTAGGATATGAAAATTAACATGAACAAAATACAGAAGCTTTTGTCTGGAACTATGTTGTAATTTTTATTTGAGAGAAACACAAAACCAGAAGAATTAAAGATCGCAATGGTCCTGACTTGGTACAGGCACTTCCAAAGAAGTGGTGGGTTAAACCAGGTTTTATGGCGCCAAACCTCCCTCTTCCATTGCGATCTTAGGATCCGGTAATGACCATAGAACATAACATAGTTGTGAGACACAATTCATCTTAGTACAGCAGAACAGTCAAACACTAATTAAAACAATTAACATTAAACTGTAAAACAATTAACTGTAAAATGACAGTTGATTTCATCAAAAGATTGGTGAAGAACGTATTCATTTCATATCATATATAAAACAAGTAGAATAAACAGACTTATTGTCTGTATTCTGTGCACTAGTAGCGAAAATGCAATACCCAAAACATAAATAAACATTAAACATAAATAAACAATAAAATATTGTAAGATTCTCAGTGTAGACAAAGGTGTTCATTGTTTTTAATGTTAAATTTTGAGGTTAATATAGAATATTTTATAGATAGAATCCTTCCATTATTCTTTTTACATATTTGGTGTATGATATATCAGTATGTATTCTCAAATACACCGGACTATGTTTTATTTATTAACTGCCCGTATCTTCATCTAAGAAGTGGCATGTTTTAGTCATGAAACTAATCATAGAAAGCAACACATATTTTAAAAATCACTTTTTACTTTTTTTTAAATCTCTCCTTTATCTTTATATATTAAAAGAGTGAATTTCAACTTTTTGTTTTTTTTTAAAATCTCAACTGCAACTAAAAGTTTTTTTCTGATTCTTATGTTTTATATCAAAACGAGAGTATCAAAAATTGACATTGAATTATGAGAAAAAATAGCAGACATTAGCAATAATTCTAGAAAAACAACGTAGCAAATACTATTTCTTGTTTTTTATTAAAGACTTAATTTATAAATTTACTTGAAGTTTAAAGAATTATAATAAAATGGATTAATTATTGGTTCATTTGTGTGGTCTCTTATAAAACGAGTGTCTATGCACCATATTTAAATTGCTAGATTCATTTTCATCGATAAACTATAACATCATGTACCGCATATAATCCAACTTTGCTTAATGCAAATCGTTTAATTGCAGTTGATTAACCACCATATGGGGAAACCTCACTAAACAAACAATATTCGTGTTAAAATTTTCAATAAACCCATTTATAGAACGTAAAATAATAATATAACACGAATCCCAAGTACATGTATAGTCTAATGATAATTGGTCTTTTGTATGGGGTGAATTGTATGTAAATATTTGGAAAACATGGTGATAATGGTTTGCACATATTCTGGTGTAATCCCTTTGGACTATGGAGTGTGCATGAAGTAGCCCTTGACTGGCTCAAGAGCCAATTAACTAACGTCATACAAACAAACTGTTCAAAAGGGTTTAGGACAGATTTCCGCCTTACAATTCAACAAATGCCCCACATATATTTGTTTATCTAAGTATTCTGTCATACTCATATATTAACTTTTTATAATTTTCAGTTAAAAATCAAATTAAAAAATCAAATGTTTTATAAAATTATAAATTTAAAGAGAAAATGAAAATAATCGCCAACTTCATCAAAAATAACTGGGAGATAGCGTCGCATGCTTGTCTGAAAGGTCTTGATGCTAAAAACTTGGCACGAAACTTATCTGCTCTAAACGTGCTAGAATGTACTTAACTTTAACAAAATCAAGTTTTTATTTCTTGAAAAAAAAAAGAATGAAACGATACACTTCTTTGTTAACCTATAGACTGTTATAAAAAAAAAAACTAAGTAGATTCAGACAAAATAAGGTTAATCTTCAAATATACATCTCTTCTTTATTTTTAGCCTTACTTTGTTTTCACTTACACCGATGACACTCATGACAAATAGTTAAATTTTACAAAACATTGGTATTCATGACTTTCTAGAAATTTATTTAGTACATATTTGTGTAATTTTGTTGATTTAAGATTTGCATGTTATTTGACAGAATTCTAGCAGTGGATGCTAGTGATAGACAGACGTGTCATGACTTCAATCCTAACTAAACATTTCTATTAAAACAGTATATGTATACACCAAGTTAAAAGTGTTTTACTCGTCTTATTGTCATGTTTGGTCAAACTTTAGTAAACACTAGATCTTAAAGAAAAACTTTCGCACACTTTTAAAGACTGGTAGTTCCGCATTAATTTGTATATGCAACTTGATTGAACATACAGATTATGCTAATGATCAATTTGCATATTTTGGATTACTGTGAAAGTTAAAAACCTTATTATTCTTAAGCCTGATGGTCATTGTATAAGGCTCTGTTACTATTGACATGATAAATCGTGGGAACAATTCTACTGCCATCAAATTCTATTTTATTAAATGTAAAGAGCTTTTGGTGGTTGCATATATTTTAACAAACTTTGAGGCATTAAAATCTGGATAAATTCCACGTTGTCAATTACTTATAAATTTATAAGCAGGGCGGATAAATAATACAAATCTACAAGTTTATATTAAAATTATTGAAAAAACAATATTTAGCTTCTAATCTACACCATATTGTATGTATGATACTTTATTAAAGAACAAATCATAGGTCAACCATCCGAGAACAAAAAGGACACACAAACACTTCCAACCATTCCAATGCAGCTGTTGTCGTTTTATTTTCGGTTTCGTCCTTTAATAACTTACCAAAGACAACTTCTAATCAAATAGTCAAGGATATTCAGTCTGAGGAAATCTGTTCGAAATCGGATACCAGTTCATCTTTTTTACAATTACTTTAGGGGCGCATGAAAAAGCCATGTGTTTAGACTTTCTAATATATAGGTGTTTCTTTTTAATAAGATTAGTTAATTTTGCTGTTTGTCTTAATCGTCACGAACGTTGGTATAGTGTCATTAAAGCCCAGGCATAATGAATAAAAACACATCAGGAATAAAATTAAACAATAAATTATTCTATTACAATCATAAACAAATAAAATTTGTACAGTAAAAAAATAAAACAATTTATAATATGTTTTCGTCGACTTAACGCCATAGCTTACAATTAAAAACTAAAAACATTCCTGTGACGTGACTTCGATTAAAAATATTGTCACAGAGTCTAGGCATAAATTAAACACAAATGAAAGAAAGCTAACTGCCGTAAAATTTCTGATTACTCCAGTCCACTTGAAGTTTAGCAGATGTTTTAAACATTTTGCTAACTAATTCTTGCCTGAGCATTTGGGCACTTGAAAATTTTGAATTTCCCCGCCTCTGTGTTTGTATGAAGCTGGTGAAGCATGCACATCGCTTGTTTGTGATGTTTAATTCACAGCAGTATTTTCCATAATTTCTTTGACCCGACTCATTAGCTTCTAACCCTTGTCTAAATATTGATTTAATTAATTACTGAATATTCTGACACCCATTTTTGGTAGCAATTCCCCGCAAAGAAATCCATTTGTAATAAAAATTAATCATTGAAAAATGATTTTACTATGAGCATTTCGAGTATGACCTTTTAAATGGGAAAATATTTCGTTGCTTGTAATTGACCAACAAAGTGAAAAAACAAAATCTGCTGGAAAATAAATATTTAAATTAACACAAATCCAATGCTTTGAGCTTGTCATCACAACAAACAATTGCTACAATAACTTCAGTGATCGTCATTTCCTAAAATTTGATACTAGGCATAATCATATGAAGATTTTTTTAAAAATTCAGAAAAAAGTTTTATTCATTGAGACATATTCATAATAAAAGATGTATTAAGTTCAACTTATAATTAAATGTGTTCGTTTCTGTACCGATCATTATACTCAATCTTTAATACTAATTCTAAAGAGAATAAGTAAAAATTTTCCAAGGCTTAATTCCTTCATAAAGTAAATGACAAAGTAAATTTTGATAAGTATATGGCCTTGTAGAGAAATGTTGGTTTGACCAATGCTTCAAAACTGCAATGTAAAATGTATCAAATTAAAACAAAGCGTGTTGAAAACAGTAGGTACCAAAGTGGGTATAAATATGGCCAATATTGGTTACTAATATGCTGCATTTGCATATTTGTGGTGCAACCTTTCATCAGCACCATTTGAATAAAAATATTGAATGGTCCAGAACAAAAACTATTGGAAGAAATTAACTCGCATAAAAAATTTTGAACTTGAAGGCCAAATCCAGCATCGAGGACATCGATCATGTGTAGTAGAAGAAAAGAAACCTGGTGGTTTTGTAACATTTAATAGTATCCACTGTCAAATAATTTCCCATGGGAAACTTTTAATAATAATTTCATTCCAGTAAGGCCTGCTTTTTTGTGTAAAACAAGTTGATTTGTTAATAAGTTTATAAGATACTTGAAAACATTAAATCAATTTTGGGATTATATTTCATTATACATTTTATTCCAAGATCATATTTAGCACCAAATATTTTTCTGGATAATATTTTATTATCGAAACTTATCAAGGATAATATTTCATTATAAAATATTTTCCAAGATAATATTTAACATTAATTATTATTCAGTTAAAATTCAAAACTATCCACCGGATACATTTTAATCGGGATAGAACTATGTCTTACATACATGCATATTTTAAAAAGTAACCTCTCATCAGCAGGATTGAATCATCATTGGAAGGTCGAAAACGCAAAAATCTATCAGTGAAATCCAACACTAAAGATATCGACCATGAAACCTTAACAAAACACATAGTATGAGAGGTGAAACACAAAGGTTAAACTTTTCCAAAAGCCACATTTATATAATTATAAAATATCTTCTCCTGATAATCGACAAAAATGCAGATAGGCCTTTTTATCCTAACCACTCAAAATTTTCCAAAAGCCTCATATTTACCAGCCAGCCAAAATCTATACATAGACATAAACAGTATTTTGGGTCTCTGTGATAAAGTTAGTAAACTAAGTATATGTTGAAAAAATACTGTTTGTGAAAACCTAAATTTGAATTGGGATGATCACAAAGATGATCACTTCTTCCATTTCTGTCATGACTTCTAAAAATGATAAATATGCTTTTATTATTATTTTTGTGCATTTACAAGTGTCTTCAACATTTCTTTTGTTATGGCCACAGCAGTTTGATACACATCTTAAACTAGCTCACATATAATATCCAACCCATTATTAACTACAGAAATGCATTAAAATCAAAAACATATGTATATAGCTAGCTGTAGATTCATTCTTTTTTTTTAAATTAGCAGCACATTTTGTCTTGCTAGAACATTCATTTTACATTCAAAGGGTAACAACTCAATTTTTCTAATTTCAAAAACTTCAATTTTCAGCAGGCTCCAATGAATTTAAATCTTTAATGTTATGCATGTAAAGACATTTTACATTTCTTTAGTAGAATTTAATGGAAGCATCAGCTTGTAATATTTTCAATCTATAAAATCTCAGATTTGACAACTTGAACGTTATTACACATTTATAGAGCTTCTTCAGATGAAAGAAGCAAAGGTGTACCAAATGGGTAATCAGTATCATAAAACCGTAAAGACAAAGACAAAACCGGCAGACAAAAAATCATCACAACAGAGCAAACCACATAACAACATAAAACACACACACACATATAACAACAAAACCGCATTCAGCAACGCGAACTCAAGTCGAAACGAGAGTGAAGTCAGGTGCTCTGGAAGAGTAAGCAGTTCCTGCTTGCTATAGCACACCCGTCACGTTGCCAAAGATCGATTAAGTGTTGGTCAAATCCGGAAAGGATGACATTACAAAACTCTATGTCAAACCAACATCTGTGCTCATCTGAGAAATAGAAATCCCGTATTTGTATACAAGAACATGATGTCGTCCGTAAAATTTCTTGAGTGATGACAACAACCTGGGAACAACGTACCCCTGTGTTAACAATTTGCTTGTCAGCCGTGTAGCTCTATCAAGGAAGTCGTTGTACTCCCCACATGCTCTGGAATAACGAATCAATTGTGATACGTAAACTCCATATGCTGGAGCGGACGGAATGTTGCTACACAGAAAGGGAAAGTTGACTATTGGAAAGTTGAAGTCTTCACGTTTGTCATAAAGCCTTGTACAAAGCCTTCCTTGTGTGTCAATTTCGAGAAATAGATCCAAATATGGAGCGGACCTCCTAGAATCTGTAGTGTCCTTTATCTCAAGTTCCTTCGGATATATGAGATGTAAATTAGTCACCAAATCGAGGATTGTTAAGTGAAAGGACATCATCAATATAACAAAATGTGAGATTGAAGGATAAAGTAAGTTTGCGGTCCTTTTTGTCTAGAAGTGATTGTAAGAAGTCTGCTTCATATGAATGAAGAAACAAATCGGCAAGCAATGGTGCACAAGTTGTGCCCATTGGGATACCTATTGTTTGCTGAAAAACACGTCCACCAAACTGTACAAATATGTTGTCGATTAGAAAGTTGAGCATTTCTATTATTTGATCTTTTGTAAATTTGTTTTTCTTGCTAGACTCTTTGATGACAAAGTGAGTCTTTTTATAACCGACTACCAAATATTTGTACCTGCGTTTTCCGTTCTTTTTGATAAAGCTACGTTAAATCAGCTGTGCCAAACGAGATTTTAATTGTAAATGTGGAATTGAAGTATAATGACTTAGAATGGAGATTTTCCATCAGTTCTTTAGAATTTTTGAGAATCAACATTTGATTGACGCCATTTCTAGAGTAACAACAATCAAAATACTTTTAAAGGCTCGATTTTATTGCCGTCAATATTGATGTTAACAAAACTGAAAGAGGCTTAGTGTACATTTGGATGACTCAGCAATAAATCGTTGCTTGTATGGAGTTTTATGTAACTTTGGAATCCAATACAAAGATGAAACGTCATCGTTCTTTTTGTCAACAGAAATGACAAAGGAAGAAATGACAGAATTATGATTGTTGACTATTTCCTCCTTTGAAAGTGTTGTTGCTGTATATGTGGTGCTTTTGCTAGTACAACCAACCCCTAATTCAGCTGTTAAATAATCAATATAGTGTCTTTTGCATACGAAAATGATGTTGTTAGGCGCTTTATCAGCAGGTACGACAACATATTTGTCATGTAAGGTGGACAATGTCTTCGCAACATCAGGGTTGTTGAAAATAGATGTTGCCTTGGTGCTCATCGAGCCTTTCAAAGAGTTAATCCTTTTCAAAACCAACGACCTCACAGATTTTACCCACTTAGAAAAACATTTAATTAAGCAAAATCTATTCTTTATCTGCAATCATTTTCATGTTATAAACCAATTTTATACATTCAGGACCATGAGGGGTCATCTGACAACTTCACCCTAAAGCATATGACAGCTTCGATGCGATGGATACTTTTGCAGAGCTTCTCAAGCTGATGATTTTACTTAATCGATCTTTGGCAACGTGACGGGTGTGCTATAGCAAGCAGGAACTGCTTACTCTTCCGGAGCACCTGAGTTCACTCTCGTTTCGACTTGAGTTCACGTTGCTGAATGCGGTTTTGTTGTTATGTGTGTGTGTGTTTTATGTTGTTATGTGGTTTGTTTTGTTGTGATGAGTTTTTGTCTGCCGGTTTTGTCTTTGTCTTTACGGTTTTATGATACTGATTACCCCTTTGGTACACACATGATTTCACCTTAAGGGCTATAACCTATATAATGGGTCATAAGACAACTTCGACTCATAAAGTACCTGTGTATAAATTTGTTTTTACTGGACAATTTTCGATTAGTTGACTCTCCATCTCATATATCCTCAAGAATTTGAGATAAAGAACACAACGGAATCTAGGAAGTCTGCTTCATATTTATATCAACATCTCGAAATAGACTCTCAAGGAGAACTCTCAACAAAGCTCTATGACAAACGTGATGACCTTAACTTTCCAATCGTCAACTTTCCTTTCTTGTGTAGCAATATTCCGTCCGCTCTAGCTTATGGATTTTTCGAATCACTCCAGAGCTTGCGGGAATTACATCGATTTCCTTGGCAGAGCGTCACGTTTGACACAGAAATTGATAACACAGAGTTATGTTGCTCTTCGATTGGTGTCTTAACTGATGAAATTTTACGGTAGACACCGTGCACCCGTAGACGAAAATGGGATTTCTGTCTCTCTCGAATGAGTGCAGATGTTGGTTTGTCGTACAAATTTGTTTTGTCTTCCATTATCGAATTTGACACACTGAATTGGAAATTAGAAGTGCAATGGGTGTGTTATAGCAGGTAGGAACCGCTAATTCTTCAGGAGCAGCTGAGTTCACTCAGTAGTTTTTGTGTTTTATATGTTGTCTGTTTTTTTTTCGTCCTGTCCTTGTTTGTGTTTACTGGTTTTGTTTCGGACATTGACATTCTGATGCGCCATTGCTCCTTTCATCTATAATCACACCAAGGTTTTTAAATGATGCTGCAGCATCTAAATTATGGCATTTTTAGTCTGTTTTTGCACTGGTAAGTTCTTATAATGATGATTTTTTGCCAATTAGGGTGATCATTTTTTATCATATACCCACTTCATAAAACATGTTTAAATCCTTATGGGGTGCTTTGGATATAAAGGTAATAACAAAACTACCGAACTTGAATGATCAATCTCATAGTCCAGAGAAAATGACAAAAACGAATCAGTCATACCGTAGAACTGGTGGATCGCAATGGTCCTGACTTGGTACAGGCATTTCAAACGAAATGGTGGGTTAAACCAGGTTTTATGGCGCCAAACCTCCCTCTTCCATTGCGATCTTCAAGTCCATAAAATATATAGTTACATAGAATAGTGTGACACTGTAAAATTTGCTTAACCCATAATACATAGTTACGTAAAAAAGTATGACACTGTAAAATTTTCTTGGAATTAGGTTTTATAAGTCGAAAATAATAGGACTGTTTGATATGAAATTATCACGAACAAAATGCAGAAGCTTTTGTCTGGAACTTTGTTGTAATTGTTATTTAAGAGAAACACAAAACCAGAAGAATTAAAGATCGCAATGGTCCTGACTTGGTACAGGCACTTCCAAAGAAGTGGTGGGTTAAACCAGGTTTTATGGCGCCAAACCTCCCTCTTCCATTGCGATCTTAGGATCCGGTAATGACCATAGAACACAACATAGTTGTGATACACAATAGGGATATTGAGGTGATCATCTCAGTACAGCAGACCAGTCAAACACTAATTAAAACAATTAACTATCATATCTTTTAACTTAATTTTGAACTTTTCTACTAGTGGCTGATAACGAAGAAAGAATTTTTTTAGTGATCGTATGAGACGTATTTTCTTATAGCCCTGTTTCAAAAGTCGGTCACGAAGAAACCGGTGTCTGATCAAAAAATCTGTGAAATGTGTGCAAGCTCTGGCATATCGAATAAGTTGAGAAATATAAACACCGTATGCAGGAGAAGTAGGTATATTACTCCGTAGATTAGGAAAATTAATAATTTGAAAATTAAAATCGTCTCGTTTATCGTAATTTTTTGTACTGAGATGACCACCTGGGTCAAATTCGAGGTGCAAATCCAAGAAAGACGTGAAGCAATTAGATTCGGTGGTCTCTTTAATCTCCAATTCCGGAGGATATATTGAAGGAATCCAACTACCGAATGAAGTGTTATTGACAGAAAGGACATCATCAATATATCTGAATGTAAGATTAAATGACCGTGCCTCTTTCATCTTCTTGTTCTTTACGAGTCCCTGAAGAAATTCAGTCTCGTAAGAATATAAAAACAAATCGGCGAGGAGAGGAGCACAGTTTGTGCCCATTGGAATGCCGATTTGTTGTTGAAAAATCTCTCCTCCGAAGGTGACAAATATGTTGTCAATGAGGAAATCAAGCATACTGCAAACTTGTTCCAGTGTGTAACAAATTTTATCTTTGAAAGATGTTTTGGAAAAGAATGTAGAATTATAACCCAAAACAACAAAATTCCTTGAGTTTGAAAAGGCTTTTTCGAGAAGTTTTTTCAGGCGACATTTTAGTTTTTCGTGTGGCAAGGTAGTGTATAAAGTTGAAAAATCGAACGTTTTCAAAGAGTGAACCTCAGAAAATGATCTAGATTTAAAATGATCTAACAAATCTTTTGAGTTTTTCAAAATCCACATATGGTTAATTCCACTACGATTATAAATAGTGTCGCAGTATGCTTGTTGACCTTCTTTGACAGCAGACAAGATTTTAGTTAAATGAACGGACAGCTCTGTAGTTGAACATGATGAAGATCCAGCTATATACCTTTCTTTGTACGGATTTTTGTGAAGTTTAGGTATCCAGTACAAATATGGTAACTCTTTATGTTCCTCTTTCATTGGAATATTGAAAGAGGACATAAAAGAGCTATGGTTGGCTATGATTTCATCTTTGTTAAATGTAGTCCGTGTGTATGTAGCACTAGCGGAAGTATTACCATCAATGCCTAGTTCTTTTATTAGACAATTGTAATAATGTGCTTTACATACAAAAACTATATTATTGGAAGCCTTGTCTGCTGGCGTGACAACATACCTGTCATGTAAGGAAGAGAGACAATTGAGAGCTTCACGATCTCTAAATACAGAAGAAGGCCGGGGGTTCACACATTTGCGAAGTTTGTCTATTCGGCTTCGTACAAGAGATCGGATAGTCCTTACCCAGTCCGACAGTGATTCAAGCTCTGGTTCTTGGTCCTTTTCCCTCTTTATCCAGGCTTTAGCATAGTCCTCCACAGCGTCCATGATGATCTTAAAGTTATGATTCCAATTTATAAAATCTAGGTAGATACAGTCAATGAAAGTTTTGTTGTTTTTATTTTGTTATAAGGTCTATTGAACACTATACTATTCCAATGTCTACCTCCTCAAAACATTTTTATAAATCTCTAATGGGGTACTGTAATAAATACCTTTTACAAGTCTATGTAGATACAGTCAATGTTTTTATATATTTCGAAATAAGGTTAACTGACCACTTTCCCATGCCTGTATCTATTGTAATGGCTAGGAACTACCAAATCAAGCCCCCCTCTTAAAGCAACCAAAATTGAAAATGTTTGGAGGCTAACAGACAATTCACCTTACCTTTAACCTTCTGAAGAGTATATATCCTCTGGTTCCCTATCATACAAGGAATACTGATAATATCACTTGAGGTTACAAATCTTGAGGGAAAGAAACGTGATTTCGTTTGGGAGCAGACTAAAAATAAAACATTTTCCGGAGAGGATATGCAAGAAGTATAGGTCCTGGAAAACCCCCCATTAAAGCAAGCAAACATGTATCATAACGCAATAGATTTGATATGTCTGTGTTACACATATATAGTATTCACCAATTATATGCAGTTTTTACACCAATTCTAATTTCTAAGAAAAATATTGATATTTGAAATACCTACATTGTAATTCTTAAGACTATTTTCACATACGTTCCAAATCTGATTGGTCGATTTAGCAGTTAGTAACCTGTGTAACACATGAATGTCCCACACTGCTGTTTTAGGGCTCTTTTGTGTATTGGAGTTATATTAACCCTTTCAAGGCTTCTGCTAGTTTTACCATGGTCTAGTGATTACTGGAATATCATTGTTACTAGTTTTTCTAAAGGTTTTCTGCTATTATTAATATTTCTGTTCTGAGGTTAGGATGCAGTGAATCTGGGCAATGAGTTTTTTTTTGAATTAATTGATAGGATAACTACATTTTTATATTTCTTTTCATAGAACCTGGTTCACTAAGTACCATATTTGGCCTTAAATTGAATAAAAAAAAATTATATTAGCTATAATTGAACAATATTTGTGTTAAAAGTAATATTAAATAATTATGTTTCTATTATCCATGTCATTTTCTAATAATTTCAACAATATTGACTTTATAATATGGATCACAAAAAGAAATAAATTTGTCAAAATTCACCATAGTTTTTAGGTGGCTCCAATCTTCGCCAACAAATATTTTACTTTAACTATTTTTTTCTTACTGTACAAAATAAAATTAGATAGAAAACTTTTTGGGCAACAGGTGGCACCACCTCTAAAAGTGTCAAAAACTAAGAAAAATGTGTGCATTTTTGCAATTTTCTTCAAATTCTGTAATATGTATAATTCTAATGACAGCATAACCTAAAATTCAGTGATATTCGCAATATAATTTCTTCATATTTTAAAAACATATGGATTTAACTTGATATGCAAGCCATTTTAATTCACATTAACCAAGTTTTAGATTTCTCCCATTTAAGGACAAAATTTGATAGTTAGTGAACTTGGTCCTTTTAAATATTTTAATTCATCAGAATCCTTTAGAAAATTTTGAGTCTTTTTCATAGGGGATGTGGTTGATTGAATGTAATGTGTTCAAATGGAATTTTTAGGAATATTCATCAGAATCCTTAAAATGTATTTTGAGTCTTTTTCATAGGGGATGTGGTTGATTGAATGTAGTGTGTTCAAATGAAATTTTAAGGAATATTCATACATAATAAAATGCTTTGCACATTTTTGTGAACATAAGTATTGAGTTTGGAGCAAATGTATATAATATATGCATTAAATAACTCAAGGATGAAAAAAAATAAATCTAGACAAGGCAACACACATTTATTTGGCTATCAATATCACTAACTTATACCACAATACTTCTGTGTGCCTTAGATTTTGTAACAGGTCTAAGATCTATAGTCATAAATGTAACAAATGCCTGGCAAACATAATAAAATAATGAGTCAAGCACCATGCAAAGTTGTACCCATAATATAAAATTTGATTGCACATGGTTTGGCTGATACAAAACACTTGTAAATAGTTAATAATCAAAAAGCTGCGAGAGCATGGTTTTGCAATGGTTTCGTGATTTTTTTCTGAATATCAGAAATTACAATTTGTTTAATATTACATTAATTTAATTTTGATATTTTTTAAATGCTGAAAAATTTAAATGTTTCAATGCTTGAATTGAACTCTTAACTTTATTTATTGGGCCATTTTTTATCAGTCTGTTTAAAATCAATTTATAAGCCAGGAATTGCTAAAAATTAGTAAATAATAAATATGAAAGATTTAATCTAACAAATATAACATAAACATCTACCAACAATCCATTATACTAAATATGTATAAATGAAATATAGCATATAATTTATATAAAATGTAAAATCTTCAAGTATATAGGACACAAAAAGGACAAAAGCGACACAAAAATGTCATTATATAAAAAGGCAAAAATTTGACTGATAACATCAATAAGAGCGAGGTAAGTATTGCATAAATCTCTGAAGGAATAACAATACTGTAAAAATAGAAACAAATCTGAAGCAGGAAGTAAAATAAATATTTAAAATATAACTGTGATTTATTCCACAAAATTACAAAAAAGTTTACTTTTTGTCTTAAGCCTTAAAATATTTTAGTATATCCATTACGAAGACCTTTTTTTCTATTTTATCAATTCAAAACAGGAGATAAAGATTAATAGATTGTAAAAATCTAAATACACTCACGTTTTTTTTTAAAATATTGTATAAATTTGTTTTACATACAAATGAGTATAATGTGTGGTCATTAATAATCTTTGATCTATTATTCCTTTATAATTGTAAACACAATTGTTCAATTTATTATAATTTGTTGAGATTAATTTTCTTCAAGGTTCAGATCACAGAGACAGAGTTGCAGCAGTTAACATTACACTGACAAGACATGGCGTCATGGGCTGTCTAAGAATACATGGTAGTAGCTATGAACTGAAAAAGAAAGTAGGAAGATTAGCATGATGTAGCAGTTTAATCAATGAATTCTTTGTTGATTTATCTAAAATGCCACTGTTTCTAAAATTCTATTTTACCATGTACATGTTTCCACATGTGCATACTAATTTCACATTGAAATAAAAAGCTTCGCCGAGCGCAGCATGATACGACCGCAGCATGTTGAACCCTGTACGTTTTAGGCCTAATATGGATAGTCTATTGTTCTGGACACATGCAGCCCATGGTGGACTGACAAAGGTTTTTGACACATGCTTCTCTGATGGACTTTCGATCCAGGGGGAAAAAATATAAATTTTGAATGTTGTATTCTACTCTTTAAAAGAATAATGTTTGGGGAAAAAATTAAAAATTGAACCAGAATTTTTTTTAAATTATGATTACAGCCCCAAAAAATTATTCTTAAATTTAGAATCGCTACCTGACAAGAATAAATTTGCAAAAAAAATTTTCAAATTCGGACCACAAATAAAAAAGCCCCATTTGGCCCCTAATTACGTAATAGGGGGAAAAAAGGGGGGGTCGCAAAAATTAATTCTTAATTTTGTATTCGCTTTTTGACAAGAACAAACATGCAAAAATTTTTTTCAAAATCGGACCAGAAATAAAAAAGTTACAATTTTGGCCCCTTTTGGTCCCTAATAACGTAACAGTAAAAAAAGGGGACACAAAAATATATCTGCTACTTGACAAGAATAAACTTGCAAAAAAAAATATCAAAATCGGACAAGAATTAAAAAAGTTTCAATTTCGGCCCCTTTTGGCCCCTTATTACGTAACAGGTGAAAAAGGGGTGGGGGGTCGCAAAAATAAATTCTCAAATTTGGATTCGCTACTTGACAAAAATAAACTTGCAAAAAATTTTTTCAAAATCGGACCACAAATAAAAATGTTTCGATTTTGGCCCCATTTGGCCCCTAATTACGTAATAGGGGGAAAAAGGGGGGGGTCGCAAAAATTAATTCTTAATTTTGTATCCGCTATTTGACAAGAACAAACATGCAAAAAAAATTTTCAAAATCGGACCACAAATAAAAAAGTTTTTATTTTGGCCCCTTATGGCCCCTAATTACACAAAGGAGAAAAAGGGGGGCGCAAATATTCATCAGGTTCATTCTTTTATTGTAAGAAACATTCTTGACAAATTTCACAGCAATAGGCCAACTAGGACCAAAGTTATGGTGGAAACAAGTAACATATTTGATTTTTTTCCCCTTTTGGGCCCCTAATTTCGAAACAAAAAAAGGGGGGACCCCCAAAATCAATCCCATTCATTCTTGTATGGTAAGGAACATCACTGTCAAATTTCATAGCAATTGGATAACTAGAACTAAAGTTATTGTGGAAACAAACAAAAAAGTAGTATTTTTGGCCCTTTTTTGGCCCCTAATTTCTAAACGAAAAATGGGGGGACCCCCAAAATCAATCCCATTCATCCTTTTATGGTAAGGAACATCATTGTTAAGTTTCATAGCAATCGGATAACTGGAACAAAAGTTATTGTGGAAACACTAAAAAGTTAACAGACACCGACACCGACAACGACGACAACGACGACGACAACGACAGCATCATACCATAATACGTCCGCAAATTTTTTGCGGTCGTATAAAAACTAAAATACTGTAAACTGGGAAATTGTCAGTTGTCATTTTTTGGCCATAGGACAACTACATCTTAGTTCACACAGTTTTAATTTCTTGCAGTAATGATATTGTCCACAGACTACAATTGAATGCCGTATAATTTTCCATTATTGCTAGCAATGTCAACAGGTAAATAAAACTGCCGTGAAAATTACCCAGTTTACAGTAATTACTTTTGATTTTCTTGAGCATGGCTGTCTAATAATGATTTTCAATTACAGATCAGTTCAGAAAAGGGAGGGACAACTTTTATGTGTACACTTTGTTTTTAATCACTATCTAAATTTATGTAAATTCTAAAACCGTAGGTTTAACTCCCTCTATGGTAGTTTTGCCCTTAGCTATATATATTTGGTTTTATGCATTTTGGACATCTTTTGAATTATGGATTTCCTCTGTTCGAATTCTAGTACTGCTGATGAGGAATAATTTACCGATATAGCCATACAGCTCATAAAAATTAATTGGTGTTGGAGTTAACATATGTATTGTGGTCTAATGTTCATTTACTCCATATCTTTTCATAAATTATTTTAATGCCAAACATGGATTATGCATAATTATTCAACTGTGTGTTTTATTTTTTACCAGGTCTGGTATTATGTGTTCTTTTGTTTCAAATATTTTCAAGTGTTGAAGTCTTATGACCACCACAAAAGCAATAATTTGTTTCTGGTCCTAATTAGTGTTTCAAGCTTTAAGACTGGGGCTCAATATATTTCAAATCAAACTTACAGTATCAACATCAAAGGCAGCAATACCCTGCTGGCCTCTCATTGTGTAATCCTTGAATGATGCTAAAAAAAAGAACAAGTTAGTTATTAGTTTTTTTCTGAGTAAGAAGAAACTTACAAAGCTGAATAAATGTTTATATTTTCATTTTTGGTAAAAATGCAACTTATCTCCAATACTACCTACAAATATTTACAATTTTGTATCTCAGTGTGGTTAAACAAGAGGCTCCCAGGAGCCTGAATCGCTCACCTGGTCTTGATGTTGACCCTATACTTTTGTAGAGCTAAATGAGCTCAACATTTAAGCAAGCAACAGCTTTTCTCTACCTGCAATAGTTTTCATTCTATAGGCCAAAAACACCATTTTTCACCTATAAGGGGCCATAACCCCTATAAGGAGTCATCTGACAACTTCAACCCTATGGAGACTTTTGTAGAGCTAAATGAGCTGAACATTTAAGCAATCAACAGCTAATCTCTATCTGCAATAGTTTTCATTCTGTAGGCCAAAAACATGAAAAATCGCTATTTTTCAGGGGTCGTAACCCTTATAAGAGGTCATCTGACAACTTCGACCCTATGGAGAATTTTGTAGATCTTTATGAGCTTAACATTTAAGCAAGCAACAGCTAATCTCTATCTGCAATAGTTTTCATTCTGAAGGCCAAAAACATGAAAAATGGTTATTTTTCGTCTTTAAGGGGCCGTAACCCCTATAAGGGATCATCTGACAACTTCAACCCTATGAAGACTTTCGTAGAGCTAAATTAGCTAAACCTTTAAGCAAGCAACAGCTAATCTCTATCTGCAATAGTTTTCATTCTGTAGGCCAAAAACATGAAAAATGGCTATTTTTCACCTTTAAGGGGCCGTAACCCCTATAAGGGGTCATCTGACAACTTGGACCCTATGGAGACTTTCGTAGAGCTAAATGAGCTAAACCTTTAAGCATGCAACAGCTAATCTCTATCTGCAATAGTTTTCATTCTGTTGGCCAAAAACATGAAAAATGGCTATTTTTCACCTTTAAGGGGCTGTAACCCCTATAAGGGGTCATCTGACAACTTTGACCAAATGAAGACTTTAGTAGAGCTTTTGATGCTGAATCAGTAGCGTGGCCTCAGATTTCCTCTATCTCTTATACTTTTTGATTTATAAGCCAAAAACAGTAGTCTGACCCCCCTAGTCTATTTTTAGCAACGGCGGCCATGTTTTTTGACGGATCAAAATACCGAACACAATTTTTGTGCAGGACACCCTGAGGATCAATCATATCAAGTTTGAAGAAATTCTGTTCAGCAGTTTCAGAGAAGAAGATTTTTTAAAAATTGTTAACGGACGACGAAGACGACGACGACGACGACGACGCGGACGACGACGGACGCCAAGTGATGGCAATAGCTCACATGGACCTTCGGTCCAGGTGAGCTAAAAAGATATCTACAAATAAATTTCTTTAATTTTCAGCATGGAATAGAAGATTATTTCAAATTAATTTTCAGCATGGAAGAGATTATTTCAAATTAATTTTCAGCATGAACAAGATGACAGAAAATTGTGAAAAGTGTGTAAACCTTACCTAACATCGTCTTGAGTTTGATAGCACACAGCATGAAGTCACTGAACTCTATCTCTCCACTCTTGTTACTGTACCTCATAACCAGTGTACTGAAAGTCTTGTTACTCAGTTTAAAACCTGAAATAATATATACACATTGAAATCTTTATTTTGATTTCCTTAATGACGTCATGTGATGTTAAAGCCATCCTTTGGTCAACCTGCAATCATAAAGTCACATGGTTAATGTAATTTACATGGTAAGGTCACCCTCAAATGTAATTTTCCATGACACGTCTCAAGTTTTTGACATTTTGTATAATTCTTGTTAATATTCAATGTAAGATAACAGTATTCACCCTAATTAATGTGCAAAAAAAGGTAACCCTTGGGTCAAGCTCTCAGGAGACCTTTTTTTTCTTGGGAAAAGAAATTGCAAGGTCCAACACCACCTAGGGTGAACATGCATAATATAACCCCAAATAAATTATGTAATTAAAACATCTTTGCCTATGTCCATTTAGAAGTGTCATTATTGTTGTAGTCATTGTATACTTCATAACAATCTTGTGAACAGCACTACATTAGCATTTGTATTTTTGGAAAATTTATCTAGTATATGTTTTCTGTTTGATTTTCCTGGACAGTGAATTGTTGATGTCATTTTATTTATACAATATTTCACGATTATATTCATAATATTTATCTTTCTTTCCCGGGTCTTTTTTAATCAAAATCAAAGTCCAATATAAAAAGAACCAGTTGTTCAATGACAATAATTTTTAATATATCTTACCACTGGCATGAAGGGCAGATCTCAATTCATAAGAGCTTAGTTTACCACTGCCATCAGTATCAAACTTCTTAAACACACCCTGTAAACATAATGGTTAATATTTTCAAATAATGAATAGGCACATCTCTAAAACTTTTGTTATAACATGTAGGTCATAAAGCATTGTATAACATTGGAAACATTTAGTTTAAACATATTTATTTACCCTGGATTGGGAAACAAGCTTAATGCTTATATTAATCCCTCTCCAGCTAGCAGATTGCGAGTGTGGCCTTTGTAGCGGCCCCCATTGAGCCTACTCTTATCGAAATCTACAAAGGGGTTTTTAACGTGCATGGGGTATTGCTCTCCCATACACGGGACAACCTTTTTTCGTCCCTTCCGAAGGACTAGCATCGTTCCTTGAGACCATCCTCGCAAATGGTGTCAAGAGAGAGTCGGAAAATTGGTTCATGAAATTTTCACCCCTGACGAGGATCGAACCACGAACCATTGGAAACATTTCTATTGAGACTCCATCTAAAGACATTTTTTAACCCTTATAAATCTTTTTCTTGACATTTCAAAATGAGTGATTTTCTAAATCAAATTTAAGTTACAGTCTTCATAAATAATAAAAATAATCATACAATTGACATATATCATAAATGATAACTTCAGAGTTTGCAAAACTTAAAATTTCTTTGTCAAACATAGATCCATAAAAATGGAATCTATGGTGGGACCTAATTTTTTTTTTACTGGTCCTGTCTATTATAACTTTCATAAAAATAACTAATCTACCAGACATGGGTCCATTAACTATGTTTAAAATGCTGGACCTGCTTCAATTTTACCAGTCAGGTATGACAGGTCCGACGTATTTCGCAAACTCTGTAACTTACCTTCCATTTTCTAAGATCTGTCCACAAGATTTTAAATTCATCAAATCCTAGTTTGCCTGATAAGTCACCCTGAGAAATGTTAAGGAATCAAGGATTCTGTGAAAACCTTAATAACTCTTGTTGGCTTTAGGTAGAGCCACAGGAAGTCAAGTTTCAATTAAATGTTTTTTTTAATGATATTGTTCAAAACTTTTTGTTTTACAAATACCTTACTCTAGAATAAAGTTATTGAGAATTCTGTACAGATGGATTATATACAACCACATTGAACCATGCTTAATTACTAAGTTCAATTTTTGATCGTTTTCAAAAGTCAGGCAATGTAAATTTGTTGTACTCTTGACATTTTGCAATACAGTTTTAATTAAATTAAAAAATGACGTATTTTCTTTCCTTAACAGGATTGGCCACCACAGAATTGGAATTGAGCTTATAAAATATGACATTATAAAAGATACATCATGCATGGCAACCATACTTCTGCAGGTATCTACACCAAATCCATCGAAAGAGAATTCTACAAAATACAAAATTTTATTATAAGTTTATGAAAAAAATAAATTATTAAATCATGCAGATATTTTTTCATGCTGATTATAAAACAGTTTATAAATTTACTGTCTACAAAATTTTAAATCTAAGACATTCACTTATAAGATTACCAAGTTACTACTTTACCACACCATTATATATTTAAGTATAAACCTTAATTGTTAAAGTGTTGACAGATAAAGGGAATACTCTGACATGAATCTTAAACATCTCTGCATTTTGAAATATTCTTTTTCTCTTTAATATTCAGGCATATATAATCACGCACAAGCATTGAAAGAATGGTTATCAAGTGCATCAATTTGTATATTCAGATATTTTACTAAATAATTGCCAGCATAGCATCAGACGATTGACAATGTATGTAGGTATTAATGAATAAAACATCTTCAAGTTAACATCAAATTTCATAATTTCAAAATATTTGTTATGAATTAGATATTTTAACTAATCAATGTAAAACATGTTCAAGTATGGGCTCATTCTATGGTACAGGTGCTGATATACTAAAATGTCAATGTCACAATTTGTGCTTAAAAAACGTCTTTCTAAGAATTCTAGCATTGGTTCTTTTATCTTTGCAGTTTGTAGGAATAGTACATGATTGGTTAAGAAATGCTAAAGTGTGCTGGAATTTAAGTCATGCACTTTTGGACAAGGTATTGAGGACAAATCAAAGCTCCAAATCCTTTGACACTTAATTGGTGGTCTAATTAAGTTGAAATCATGTTGGAGCCTTGAAAACTATACCTATATTTGGACATGATGACTTGGCTTCTACAAGAAGTTTATACAAGCGTATACATAATTCAAACTCAGAACCGGGTATACATAATTTGAAATAAGTACAAAACAAAATGTACCGATATATACATGTTGTATCTAAATGCTATTATAAAAGGTAAGCTCATGCAAATGTTTTAACTAGTAAGTTTATAAAAATAATACAGACTATAAAAAATAAACTAAAATTTTAAGTAAGCAATGGTACCCTGTAATATATCTTTACTGCAAAACATGTGTAATTTGAACTATTTATAATATATTTACACAGAAAACTATAAGTGAAGAACTGTTTTTTGTTTCTAAAAGAACTACCCTGTATAATGCCACCTAAGACAATAGTATCTTGAATGATCTAATAGTTACTAACATAAATATTTTAATCACATTTGTAATAGATTCAAATAAAACTTTGTAAATAAACTTTGTTAACACTGATATTTAAAGTTAAATATATTTACTAAATGCTACAGATTTAAAAACAAAGTTGTATCAAAATCTTATGGTTGCATTTTAAAAACATCTGAGATGGCATTAAAGTGCAAAAATATAAAATGTAATAAAATAATGAATAAAAAGCCTTAAAATCCCACGTTAAATGATGTGTGCTGCAGTCTTACCCATGTATCCCTCTATAGTGGCAATGACAAGTACATGGTTATTAAAGCAAGTAGGCTATTCCAGTAAAAACATATTTGATATGGAAACTTTTATCATTTTTTTAATGGATGGTTTTTTTCTTAGACAACATGAGCTATAATAATAGTTTAATATATGGGTGAAAAAAAGTGATTTCAAACCCATATACATTTGTACATGTTTGTTCTGGAATAGCCCTGAATTTTCAGAGTATATATAGTCAAAGTAATATATCTCATGATGATAATAAGTCATGATAAAGAAAAAGTGAAGTCGATTTAAACTGATTACATGTATAAACAAGTTATTCTTCTTAAGATGGAAAAGAAACGAAATCTAACACTTTTGAAATAAGATAGTGTACAGCTGACATATGACAGTCCTAAAATAGAGTTTTGAGAAATGTTCTATAAAGACATATTGTAGCACTCCTAAGACATGATATTTTGTTACACTTCTAAGATAGGATATTGTGTGATGCTCCTAAGAACCTAAGACATAATATTATGTGACACTCCTAAGAAAAGACATTGTGATAGAATATCATGTGAAATAATTCACTTCTAAAACAATACATGTTTAAATGGCCCCAAACAAACCTTTTTTGAAGACAGCGTTGAGGATATCTCTGAGTTCAAAGGCATCAATCTCCATGTCCTCTCCAGCTACCTTCCTGAAACTCCTCTTCAATGCCTCCTCCTGTTCTTGTTCCTCCTCTGTTGGGGGCACCTCCTCCTGTCAAAAGACAAGGACAAATGGAATGAACAAGTGGACAAAGTATTACAATGGTTACTGGTTAGGTGAGTGACCATATTAATTGAAGAAGCTTGGATTGTGATTTCCTGCTTTTTCGGTTGCAGAAATTTTAAAACTATATATATATCATATAAACTATATTATTATATATGTACCGGTATATGATATTATAACTATAAAAGATAAGAGAAATTCTGATTAAAAAGTTTTATAAAAAAATCTCCAGAAAAACATTAACTTCAACTCACATGGTCAGACAAAACTATACCAGTAATTTCCCATCAATACATAGTGTTATACAAGAAGCTCAACTAATCCAGCTAAATATATAAAGCTAAAAGTAATGTGTACCATATTCATTTACTAGAGTGCTAGAGCATTGCAATGGCTTTTATGATACTATTATAAAACTTAATAGCTGTATCTAAATTATCAATCATCTATACTAACTTGACTGTAGCATTTATTGCTTTTTATAATGTTAGTTAACTCTCATTTCAAAAATGTATACACAAAAAGATGAAAATATTACAACAAAATTTCTAGAAAAATAAAAGAAAGAAATAATTTTTTAAAGTCAAAAGTTAAAAAAATTACTATCTTTACTACAACTTAGATTAAATTAGTAAAATTTTTATAAGACATTTTTTTATGCAAGAGCATTTGTCCATGAATATTCTAATGGACAATAGATTCAGTTATGCAGACAATATAAAATATAACAACATATGATATTAACTGTCTATTCACAATACATATAACATGCGTATCAATACAATAAAAGAAATTACAAATTTCAGTCTACAATTCAATACATAACATGTTCTATGGGCTTAAAATCTGATGCAGGTATTTTTATTTTAATCTATGGTTTAGAATAATCAACACATTTTAAAATGATTTAATAAATAAATATCTTATCATTTCTTTTTTCTCCCATAACAATACCTGCATCATTTCTCAGAGCTGCAATTCCTTAGCCACTGCATCACATCATGCTTTCAAATCAATGATATTTGTTCCAAAAATGACATTCCATGCCATTAATTAATGAAAAACAGAATTTTTAAAACCTAAATCATGTGCAGAAAGAACAGTAAGGCAGATACTTCATTGTTAAATAGATGAAATTCAAATATGCACCAGAATGGCAATGGGGGGATAATTTGATATTCTTGCAGAGGCCTAGGTTTTAAACATGATTCTTATATCCATGATTTGGTAATATTTTAGTATAACATTTTTGCTGTAACTTTTAACACAAATAATGATACTTTTTGTTTAAAAATCAAGGCCTCTATCAAATTTATAATGTACACATTCTTTTAAAGCCTTTAACAGCATGTATAAAAGAGAATAAGAGTCAGAAACTTTCTAGCAATTTATTCTAGGAATTTATTTTTACATAAAGAGCTCTAGAGAGTATGTCCAAAGCTTCTTCTTGAGAAAATTTTCCTGCCTTAACTGTTTGAGGTTTGGTTTGCTTAGGACCATCCTGTTAAAATAAATGAATAAATCCACACTAACACTCATGACCGGCTGCATAATATAGCATTCTCTCCATTGTTAAATCAAATGAATAACTCAGTCATTGATTGCCATATTTTCAAATGAAAAATACTTGAAAGAAATCATAATGGTTTTATTCTAAAATAACATAAGAACATAATGCATTGATTGTATTAATACATGCATATACTTCCCTTATTTTGAAAATATGGCAAATATCAATTGAAACAAACCAAGTGTAATAAAATATTATTTTTCAAAAGTGAAGATATCTTAAATAAGTCTAAGAAACTGATAAAAGTTTCTTAATGCATCTACTTACAATTCTTGTAATTGTGAAGTCTATATGAGAATTTCAAAAACACTTCAAACAGTGCAGAGTCTAATGATAATTTTGTTGCTATTTTTTCAATGGTTTGTTAGACAATGAAGTTGAGCATCAAACAAAATTTGTAACTTCATAACGAACTAACACATAAATTTTTATTTGATGCCCATATCAATGAAACAATAAACATGACAAATGCAATCAAAAATGCTACTGGAGAGACACCCATGACTTACTCTTCTGGTCTGGCTTGGTCTACCCTACAGTTATAATACAGAATCATATCATCAATTACCTAACCTGTACTTAACTTGTCTGGATTTCCCCCAAATCAATGCAAACACCATGTAGCATAAATGTTGAAATAAATTTGAAACCTTGACAAAAACAGTCTTTGGAAGTCTTATCGGAATCCCAACTTTAATTTCAACTTTATTGCATGGAACTTTGTAATTTTGATTTCCAATACTGAGTAAGTATAAGTAAAATCCCCAAACATAAGATTATAACAGTAAAGTTAAAAAATGTCGAAGTGTGTATCAGCATTAAATTAAAAGGAAAATCCAGACAACTTCATGTTTTCTATTCTTAATATAAATGCACCTTCTGTAAAACTATCTATTCAGTCAGATAATATATTACCACTATGATTATATAGTTTAAAAGATTTAAATATAATTCTTAAATTCAAAGTAACAAAATTAAAGAAAAATTTTTCACTAACGAAATAAATTAAATGCTTATAATATTCTATTAAATGAAAGAAAACTAAATTAAAACATAAATAGAACACTATTTCAAATGATGAAATAAGGTATTTAACAAAAGATAAAATGTCAAGAACAAAAATAAGAATAAATAATAAAACACCATGCTATTTCATGCAAAGTCATATATGTAAACTTAACATAAAAAGATACACAAATAATTCAAACTTAAAAAAATATATCTATAAAAATATCCTAAAAAATATAAAATAAAATAAAATGGGTATAAACTGTATATAGGTAGCATAAAAGAACTTTGTAAATAACAAATCATATTTTTTTTCAAGGAAATTGTTAAGACAACCAGGTGAGAATCGGGTGGGGCACACCTTTATACCTGAGGGGGAGGATTAGCAACAGCAGGGACATGTGTACGCTGCATTCCTCCACCCACCCCGGGCCGGCTCTGCACACCACACTTAGAAAGAGAAATAACATCATCAAATTTTACCTACCTTTTTCTTTAAGGACTTTTAAATATTGAAAACACACAGTGGATAATAAATATGGGGTCTATATCTATTGGACAATATTGACAATTTCACATTAACATGTAAAGCACTAGATATAGAATATAATCGTACATCTACACAAGTCGTGCATATATATATTTTCCAAAGACATTCAATATTTTTCTATAACAGCTAGCTAGTCTAAATAGATGCTCCAAGTTATGATTTACTAATGTTTTATCTACAGATAGTTAATGAATTCAAAAAGGATTTCAAGGCCTGGATTGCTGAATTTTTCACTAAAACTGATTTACTTTGTCAACAGCACAAGCTATGGTACAATCATTTAAGGATCTACTGAGATGAAGAAAAAAAACCACAAAATCATTTTATTACTGGAGAAAACCAATATGAAAATCATTTGAGGGAAATCCTTAACATTTATTTAACATTCTGACTCCTGGAAGCAATAGCCAAAATTATATGACCCAAAGTAATTATGCACAAGATCAATAGCCAGTTTTGTCATTTTCATTAAAAGATCCCACATTGTAGTTTTTGAAGTTAAGAACAAAATTGCTTTTTTTTAAATACTGAGGAAGGAAAATACCTGTAGGTAGTAAAAACATGCTTTTTAAAAAAATCCAAATGATACAAATTGAAGTGGTTAATAAAAAGCTTCGCCGAGCGCAGCATGATACGACCGCAACACGTTGAACCCTGTACGTTTAAGGCCCAATAGAGATAGTCAATTGCTTTGGACATATGCAGCCCATGGTGGACTGACAAAGGTTTTTGACACATGCAGCTTTTGGTGGAATTTCTAAATTCACATTTTAAAAGGAATTATTTTTTTTTCCAAAGGAGATCAAAATCAGACCACAAATAAATAAGTTTCGATTTTGGCCCCTAATTTCATAACAGGGGGAAAAGGGGGATCGCAAAAATTAATTCTCAATTTTGTATCTACTATTTGACAAAAACAAACATGCAAAAAAAATTTTCAAAATCGGATCACAAGTAAAAAAATTTCCATTTTGGTCCCTTTTGGCCCCTAATTACATAATAAGGGGGAAAAGATGGGGGTAGCAAAAATTAATTCTCAATTTTGCATCCGCTATTTGACAAGAACAATCATGCAAAAAAAATTTTCAAAATCGGTCCACTAATAAAAATGTTTCGATTTTGGCCCCTTTTGGGGCCGTAACCCCTATAAGGGGTCATCTGACAACTTCGACCCTATAGAGACTTTTGTAGAGCTAAATGAGCTGAACAATTAAGCAAGCAACAGCTTTTTGCTATCTGCAATAGTTTTCATACTATAGGGCAAAAACATGAAAAAATGCTATTTTTCACCTTTAAGGGGCCGTAACCCCTATAAGGGGTCATCTGACAACTTCGACCAAATGGAGACTTTTGTAGAACTTTTGATCATGAAGCAGTAGGGTGGCATCAGATTTCATCTATCTCTTATACTTTTTGAATTACAAGCCAAAAACAGTAGTCTGACCCCCCTGGTCTATTTTTAGCCATGGCGGCCATGTTTTTTGACGAATCAGAACTTGAAACACATCTATAGAGCATGACACCCTATTGATCAATCATACCAAGTTTCATTGAATTCTGTTCAGTAGTTTCAGAGGAAAAGATTTTTGAAAAAGTTATTGTAAGAACAAACTAAAAGTTGCAATTTGGCCCCTTTTGGCCCTTAATTTCTAAACAAAAAAGGGGGGACTCCCAAAATCAATCCCATCCATCCTTTAATGGTAAGAAATATCATTGTCAAATTTCATTGCATTTGGATAACTAGAACTAAAGTTATCGTGTATACACTAAAGTTAACAGACGACGACGACGACGACGACAACGACAACGACGACAGCATCATACCATTATACGTCCGCAAATTTTTTGCGGTCGTATAAAAAAATGAAGAAAATGTTTCATTATTATTAATCCGCTAAACAGCATAAAAAAGTATAATCATGTTAGCGGATATAAAAATGTAACTCAGTCTTTGTGAAATGAGCCAGTCTGATGGACCCAACAGACCAAAAAATGGGCAAATTTGACTCTGTTCTGGCAAATTCATTCATTTCAAAATAGAAATATTAAGTCAGTCGTGGCAGTATTTGTGTTTAGGTCCGACAAGCAAAGAACAAGTTTGATTAAGACTGGTAATTACAGATATGCAGCAATTCAAACAAGTGTAGATACCTCAAATATTTTCTGTACCTAACAGAGCAAAGGAAAGGACCCTTCTGAATCTTCTGATATTATGCCTTGTTCAATCATGGAAGTATGACAGCAGTTATAACAAAAGACCAAACAGGATTTGCAGCATTGTTAAGTAACTTATAACATGGTTGCACTGCCTTTCATCGGGGTCTCAAACTAAAAAGGGATCTTAAAAAAATACCAATATTTTACTACCCATAGCATCAATAATTAAGTTATACTTTTATATATATGTACAAGTCATTTGTTAGTAGTTATAGAAGGAACACACTGTAGCATACTGGAAAATAAAATCAGTACATGCTGCATCAAAACATGAGTCAGTTATCACAAAGTGAGATGTTGCCACTCAGAAGTGTAATGACCTTGAGATAAGCAATGATCACTGCAGAGGAAAGGCTGCAGACTTACACTGACTGATCCTTGTGGCAACATTTGTGTGGTCCCAGGTAATATCACATTATAACATAAAACATCCTGTTATATAATCAAATCTATTAATAGTAATAAAAGGTGTGTTTGAAAGATAGTTCTATTTATAGCATATAAGGTGTGTTTGTCAGATAATTTTATCTATGGCATTAAATATCCTGTTTGTCAGATAACTACAATGAATAGCTTTTAAAAAATCAGCTTGACAAATAAATCTATTATTGGAATAAAAAGGACTGTTCGATGATAATTCTTATCAGCTAGTGATTCATACAATGTTATAAAAATAAGAATGCATAAAAAATGTGTTTGACAGATAAACTTTGCTAAGCATTAAATGTCCTGTTTGATTCATAATTCTATTAATAGCATGTTCCTTATTTAAGAATTAATAAGATTCAATAATTGCAATTAACAAAAAAATAATAAAACACTTTTTATTCATCTTATTACTTTAAACTACATTAGTTCATATATTCTAATTTGCTATCAAATTGAACAAATATATAAATGTCTTAAATTGTTTAAAATTATTTTTGCATATGAGGAAATATACAGGAAGGAAAGAAAAAGAGGGTGACAATTCAAATCTTAGAATTTATGTTTGAAAGCAAAATATACTCATTTAATATATCCAGCCATTTTCATGATGATGATGAATATAGATAGAGGGAAATTTTGATATGAAATTAATTATTTTTCACCTTAACAGAAGTTAGCTGAAACATACAAAGCGAGTATAAACATTTAAAATATCAGTGTCTTTACATTAAATTGATTCTTAATGTTTTAATGTTGATTTTAAATCACTATTACACAAAAAAATGTCTCAAGCTGATAGATTCCAAGAGGTAAGAAGTGTTTTTTTCCATTATGTTTACTGTAGATGTGTTGACAAAATGAAAATAATGCATATTGCAACTTAATCTACATCCCAAGATTATTATATGTAAAAATCTTTAATGTCAAATAACCAACTTTCGCAAATTGTATGCTAGAAAAACAACCGAGTGAAAACTGTACTACAAAATACCTACAAGCATTGCTTAGAAAGTGGTCATACAATCAGCTATTTGATAATTGTATGTCATTTTCCATAAGAAAACTTTCAAACTTTAAGTGAGACAAGCTGAAATTCATACATACAATTTAAAGCAATTAGTTACCATTTAATGCTAAACATGGCCTAAAATATAAGGGTATTTATATAATTGGGTAGACAATACATATAAGTTCTTTTCTAAAATAACATCCTAAAAAGTCTTAAAGTTAATACATTTAATTAAGGGCAGAAATCTATCTATATTAATAAGTTAAAACAAATGGTTATAGTTAGTGTAATGAAGAAACATACTTTGCATATATATGGATTAGGGTTTAGAATTTTTAAGTGTATTTCTACACTACACTGTGAATTGTATCTACATGTTTCTCTACAAAAAGGTTCCTTTTCTTGAAAATAAAAAAAGTCTTATTCTATCTATTAATTTCTCTAATTGTATTGTTTTGCTTGTTTGTATAAACTTTACCTGGTCATCAGCAATTGCTGTTTCTTCATCTATTTCACTGAAAAATAACAATTATCTCCCTTAGAATACATTGTGAATACATTCATATTTGTATAAAGATAAATGTGGAACAACAAGAAGGCATCGTTTCTCCTTTTATGTGCTTCCATTTTTGTTTGTTCGAATTTTTTTTTATCATCAATATATTTTATGAATGATATTTTTTTTTCAAGATCATATGAAATTTAAACCTTAATACTACGAACAAGATTCTATTGCCTTTTTTGTATTTTATCTCTGCTAGACCTTTCCATATTATCACAAACTATAAAAAATTAGAACTTAATGGTCAAACTCAAATTAGTTACTTAATCAATTACTTATAGATAACTTACTTGGTGACATTTTCCTTCTCTGTGAAGATTCTCAACAGATACTCTCCTTTATGATGAGGCTCGAATGTTGACGGGATGATACAGTAGGTTCCAGGCTGTAACATGTGACGTCCACAGACCTCACGAAGGTTGATAAATGATGGAGATTTAGCTACAGAAGCATTGTACTTGAAGAAGTTGATGTCCAGTGGACCACAGTCGGGATCCTTCAGCTACAAAATACAAGTACTTCTCTTTAACTAATTAAAACAAAATCAGGGTAACAAAAAAAATAACCAGCATGGAAATCAATATCAAAATGTCTGCAAGAAAAAAAGCCTGCCATTCTTAGGTACACAAAAGAAAACGAGAAAGTTAAGTAAGGTAAATATTTTGTTCTCAACCATTCTAAATTAGTAGAACAAATAAAATAATTTTACTACTGAGAGTAAACGGTTACATGAATTTGTGTTTTGAATGTGTGCATAACTTTTTTAGTTATCTTTACAAGCAATAACTGCCCTTCATTTAAATATGTATACCTTATAGATGACATAACCAATAGTCAACATGTCCAATCCTTCCTTCCTCTTCTTCCTTCTGTCTTTCTGTAGAACTCCCACCAGAATAGTACAGAGGTCATCCTCATCATCATCAGGGTCAGTTACAGTCACACGGTACTGAGGGTTAGTGTAGAAAGTCTCTGTAATAAAAACATGAATATCTATGAGTTTCTGTAATAACACCAGTATTTATTAGTCTGATTTCATGTTTTATTTTGTCTAATAACTAGAAACTGTGTATATGAGCCACAGATGGCCCGCCTGTTCTTGAAATGTCATTGACCTCCAACATGTAGTACCTGAGATATGGACCTTAACCAAAGTTGTTCAATTTCATGCACAAAATATAGGTCACAGTGACCTAATTTCTAGAGGATGGATTCACACTTCCCAAGACGTATCTAGTGTAGAAATATCATTGACCCCTAACATGTACATGTAGTATCCAAGATATGGACCTTAACCAAGAACTTTTAAAAAGTGTTCTGGAAATACGCACAGACAGACAAGTGTATAAACTATATGTCCATCCCACACATGTTGGCGGGCCATAAAAAACTTTCTGAAAAAAGAGATGTGGACTTCTTCCATACTTACGTAGATAATTCCTACATCCACCAGCATTGACACCAGAGATCCATTCTCCCACTTCTGCAGTAGACTCCCATCTTTTCTTGCCGATCTTGACCAGCTCATCATCGTCCAGACTGTCAGGACCTAAGTTACAGATCTCTAACTTCTGGAAGTTGGACTGCCAATCACTGAATGTCATCCTGACAGAAAGCAAGGAAAAATCGTAAGAAAAATGAAATGATTATGTAGGTAAGATTAAGATTCTCCATAAATTTTGGTTCATACAGGTTAACTATGGATCATAACATCATATACAGTACAATCATTTGCTTATATAAACATTTTTTTCCTTTAAAACACTCTTCTTCAGTTTTGTGGTTTTTGTTCAATGTGAAACAGTTGCAAATGTCCATTTTAGACTACAACATTTCTTTATATTTACATTTAAAACATGTAGATTTTTTATCTTCTGGTTACACTGATTTTATCCACATCAAGATAAACTTACCAGAATTCACCATCATCATCTTTAGTCAGACCAATGCTTTCTTTCTCAGAATCAGGAATATACTGCCATCTCTCAGAACTGTCAAAGAAGAAATAACGTTCATCAGTTCAAGTGGTAAAAAATTTGTATTAAACATATAGATGAAATATCAGATGCATTTAAACTAAATTTGAGCAAACTCACTGTATGATATTCTTCTTAATTATTTTCATAAAAACTGTTTAACAGGTTCTGCAATTACAAGATATTTTCAGGCAAACAAACAGACTGACAGATGGAAATGGCAATTTTATTAATCCCAAATTTTTGCTTGCAGGGGGTAAAAAAAGTCAAGATATTTTCCTTATGATAAAATGTATTGTAGGAAAAAAAGTTGGCTTTCAAGCATATCAAATCTCAGTATTATAAACAAAGACCTATTATCTCCCAGAAATCAAACCTTACTCATCACTAAAGGCTCCTTTCCATTCACTTTCATTACCCCAAGGGTTTCTACAACGGACCATGGGTAACTTCCCAGTTCTACCTGGTGTATGTATCTCAACCTGTTATGAAACAAACAGACAAATATATGCACTTCTGTAATTTTGTTACTCAAGAAACAGAGATATTCGCCTATCAGGACTTGGAGAGGTGCAATCATTTAGCAGTCATTATAGGTCGATCATTTGCTTTTTTGTTGGTTTCTATAACTTGATTTTGTGTCATGCATATTTATAAGCTCCCGCACAGCGGGAGCTAAATTGACTGAGTATGATGCCTTAAACCGGAAGACGTATAAGCTAGTCAGAAATCCGCACCCAATAACACGGAATGCAAAAATTAAATTCCTTTTTTTGGAATTTTCAATTTAAAAAATAATAAACATAGTTATTGTATTAATATAAATTATTTCAAGTATTTCCAGCTACATTTGAGCTATGAAATGCTTTAAATATAAAGAATTTAAATTAAAAATTAGGCTTTCGGGCATATTTTAATTATATTGGCGTCTATTCTATCACTAGAGGTCGCGTCGATCAAAACAAAATGACAGAAGCGCGGGAACCTTTCATTCTAATTTTCGCAAAACAAGACCCCCAATAAAAGTGGTGCATTGTCAACCAAACAAATAACTTGAATACTTCAGCGGACAAACATTCCCAGAAGCCATTATATTTACTTTGTCCTCAGTAAACAAATTTGGTTTTGTTATTTTTTCTCTAACAGGCTTTGTATTAGAAAATGAAAGTAGAAATATTGTTGAAAAGGGTGCGTTCTGCGAGGTCCGCGTTCGAAGCAATTCACTTCCTTGTTCTATTTGCAGATTCGTTTTTTTTCAAATTTACGGGTATGACATGTATGAGGCACCATATATTTATAAGAAAGTTATTTATTTGCGGGAGCTTATCAGGTTTAACCTGTATCATATTACAATTATCTTATGTTGAGTAATGTGTTTGTGAGGACTTTCATTGTTGTTTTAGTCCACTTCTGAGGTTTATTCTTGACTTTTGTAGTAACAATTGTATTGTGATCATTATCTTTGCCGGTATGTTCTGTTAGATCTATGTATGTACATGTATGTATGATGTTAATGTCCAGGAATATCTCTGTAACACCTGGAACTGAGTGGTTAAAAAAATGAAACTTGGGTCATTTTTTGCATTTTAAATAGGGACTGTGCCAAAGTTTTGGAATTTGATTATTATTTTGTCCCTAGGGGCTGGGCTACATACATGTATGTAACCTATGGAACATTATTTCTTTGTCACCCAACTGCTCCAAGGTTATTCAGAACACAGAACTAAAACTTGGTTCATCATTAATTGCACTATGACTGTAGATTATGCCAAAGGTTACAGAATTTTGAAAATGCCCCTAGGGGCTTTGATATATACATGTTGACAAATAAGGACACATTATTCTTTTATCACACAACTCATCCAGGTTATTTGGAATATGAAATCAAAAATTTGCTCTGTAATTAGATTGTGCCAAAAGTTTTGGAATTCAAATTATACCACTTTGGGTTTGACCACATAGAGCTAGACAATTGGCACATTTTCCTTCTCCCAGGTTCTTTGGAAAAGTGAACTGAAACTTGGCTCATTAATTGCACTATCATGACTATAGATGTAATTTGTGTTGAAGGTTTTGCCACTAGCCTATGGATATATTATTTTGTTAATTTCATTTGGAAAATTTTTATCAGGTACAGACAAAGCTTTATCTTCTGAATCATTATTCATTCTTACCATTTTGACACTGGTGACACTGTAGGCATGTCCCATAATCAGACCATTTGCCAACTCAGCTTCTAACTGGTTAGGATCTGCCTGTTAAACAGAGAAATACATTGTTTTCTGTGATTAAAAGTTTTTTTTTTCAGTTGAAAAATCTTTTTCCCCATAATAATCATTTGAGTTGTGATAATGAGATTCACATTGGTCAAATGCAAACATATTTGTATACAATTATATCTTTGGTGTACTTAAACTAAATGTACTATGTGCATGTAGAAAATTACAGTTAAATATTCATCGTTTTTTGTGTGGGTTTTTTTTTGGGGGGGAGGTTGCAAATCCCTCTTGGGTTAATCAAACATTTAAGTATTTGACACGTAATATAGATAGTAATACCCACTGGCATCTTCATGATGAAATGTCTAACTATGCATTCATTTTCTGTGCTAATTTATTGCAAGGGAAGTCTTAAGATGACAAAATCATATTGGCATTACTACAAATTGTATAACCATCCTTGACAAAGGCACTAAGTTGATCCCCAGCAGATATCTACCTGCACTTCTAATTACAAAAGACATGCTAATTAACACTACATGTATAAATCATCAACACATGATTACACAATGTATAAAGTCAACAGGGATCAGCTGATTTGCAATAGAACCTGGCAGTCTGTCATCAACACAGCATTCTTCTGTTTGACAAATACACATAGATACACTACACTCAAGGTGTGAGGTCAAACAGACCCTAAAATTATATGCCCCTATTCTTTCATAGACTTTGAATAAAAGTAATAAGAAGTACTTTTTCCAAAAGAAACTTAAACAACCTAACTTGTACCTCTAAATTTAAAGTGTTGCATTTTAGTTTTGAGATTAACTATATTTTTTGACATAAATATGTTCATAAGACATGATGTCCTTATCTTGGAAGACTGAAAAGTAAGCTGAAGGTAAACCTGATCGTAACAGACAGACAGACTGACAGACCAAAACACTATAAGCGCCTCTACTTTAGTAGGTGACGCATTAGAACAACTTGAAAATACATATTACTTTACTTTTAAAAGAATCTTCTTACTAGATACTCTATTATTGAAACCTTCTGTCAGCTTGAATATGTGACAATTATATAAATGTAAAACACTTGTGATATTTATAGCTGTTTGATGTCTGATAAAGAAATACTTGTCATTCTTAGATAATTAACCAAAAAACTGAGCTCTTTGAACATCTAGAAAACATAAGGCTTAATATCCTGTAAATATATTGTTAATCAACCTGAACAACAGAGGAAGACCGCCAAACCTACATACATGTACATGAAGGTTTCAGAAGATGAGTCTATGTGTTCAATACACGACATACTCATTTGAAACTTTTTGAGTAAAATGTTCTAAAAGAACCCTGTGGAGGCATACATGTACATGTTCTACTAAACTTTCAGCACAACCTTAATCAACTTTATAAACTTCCACTAACAAATGGAGAACCATATTTGAGAAACTCTTTTGTGTGAAGTTTAACATCATAGCATTGATAGTGGGAAGGCTTTTATTTTACTTTAAGACATTGGAAAGAATGCCTTTAGATGTATTATCCTAAACAACAAACATAGTACACCCTATAGGAAATTCGCTCTTTAAAAAGTAAAAAGACATTTAAATTACACCAATTCAGATGCCATATAGGCATTTTTCATCAACTACAAATATGATGGTTACCGTATCGAACATAAATAGTTCAGCATACATGAGACCCCCTATCATTGGCCTTCTAGATTGATATTTATGTACCCTCCTATATCTTACAACTTACATCAATAGAACAGCCCATCAGAGACCCTCTATCATTGGCCTTCTAGATTGATATTTATGTACCCTCCTATATCTTACAACTTACATCAATAGAGCAGCCCATCAGAGACCCTCTATCATTGGCCTTCTAGATTGATATTTAGGGTACCCTCTTGTATCTAACAACTTACATCAATAGAACAGCCCATCAGAGACCCTCTATCATTGGCCTTCTAGATTGATATTTAGGGTACCCTCCTATATCTAACAACTTACATCAATAGAACAGCCCATCAGAGACCCTCTATCATTGGCCTTCTAGATTGATATTTAGGGTACCCTCCTATATCTAACAACTTACATCAATAGAGCAGCCCATCAGAGACCCTCTGTCATTGGCCTTCTAGCTATATAGATTAATATTTAGGGTACCCTCCTATATCTTACAACTTACATCAATAGAGCAGCCCATCAGAGACCCTCTGTCATTGGCCTTCTAGATTGATCCTATATCTTACAACTTACATCAATAGAGCGCCCATCAGAGACCCTCTATCATTGGCCTTCTAGATTGATATTTAGGGTACCCTCCTATATCTTACAACTTACATCAATAGAGCAGCCCATCAGAGACCCTCTGTCATTGGCCTTCAACATAATGGTGAGGAGATCTTTAGGAGCCTTCCTCAGGTCAAACATTTCTGTCACACCTCCAGTAAAGTCCTCCATGGCCTCACTGGTACTACCTCCCTTCAGAGATTCATAGGAGCCATGTAATCTACAATATCAGATTTGGAATGTCATGTTTCAGAAGGCTAAAACTATTCTGATAAAAAAAAATTCTGTGTTGTTTTTCTGCATACTTTGCCCTGTGATAAGGAATAAACATCTTTTGATTTTTTTTACTTATTTGAATGGTATAACTTTCATATTGCCAAAAAGGTCTAGAGAGAGTGTTGCAAACCATGTCTACTTTGTATTTTCTAATAAATTCATACTAAGATAAACATTCCTCATGTTTCTCAAAAACATGATTAATTTTGTTGTTTGATAAAAAATAGTAATGTTTTTCGTAGGGAAATGTTTAGTTCTGTTTTCTCTCTTACTTGGCATAGGCCTTCTCTAACAAGGCACTCCAGAACTCATTGTTATCAGCCGAGTGCATGAAAACAAGCTGATTCATGTATGTGGGCAGTCTGTCATCAACGACAACCTCTGTCCATGTTCCTTCGTGCCAGATATTGAACTTGAACAGACCACAGTACCCATCTGTGAAGTTCTGTTCATGAGGGACGACTTTGTGTAGCAGGGTATCATTACAGGTTAGAGAAGCAATTGCAGCCAATAACCAACAATCACCTGTAAAAAAAGGCATTTATAAAATTTTATGTAAAATATGAGACAAAAAACCAAAATCAGATTTATTATGAAAACACTCCCTCCACACATATTTTTGGATGTCTGTACATCATGATATCTGGAAGCATTTTAATGCATTGTATCAATAATGTACTATAGCATTTCATACTTAGTTTCTGCAGTCAGATGCCCACTGGGAATATCTCAGTATTTTCTATCAAATTTTCATGAATATTGGTATTTGCTTAATATATTAATGATTGATTTTGCATGTCACAGTTTCCATGCCCTTAAACTTCTAGTATTTACTTGGCATTTGTGGCATTATGACATATAAAAATTGGAAATAGTTCTATTATATTATATCAAATGTTGAGTCTTTTAAAGAGATTGTTGGTCATCAAAAATACAAGAATAAGAAATATCACTGTGTACATGGTGTACATGTACAGGTACATTTTGTAGATGATTGAACCTTTCTCTTTGTTAAATAAACATGTGTAGCTATAAAGACACAAGATTGTAGTTTTATTATCATTTCATTCACATTTTATAGTAATAACATCAAGGTCATATAAATGTCTCTTTATAAATAAATACAACAGAATTGTTGTGGAAAAACAGAACAGGAATACAAGGTCCTGTTTAAAATAAATGTAGCATATGAGCATGCTATTGTGATTGCAGGCTAAAGTTATGAAAGTACGAAAACATCTTTATTGGGAAATATTACAGGTTTTCATGTTCATGTACAATGTATTAATCGGCCTAAATATTAAAATGAAACATTTTGCTTGAATTGACTTGTAATTGGTGTTAATCAATATTTTCCTTTCCAAATATAAGTCATCCACCCATTCAAGTACCCAAGGCCTAATAAAATGATTTTTAAATTTTACAAATTTTGTAGAAACTTTTATTATCCTGACTTTTATAAAATTACATCACAACATGTCAAGCATAAAAACTCTAATTTAGTATAATCTTGTTGCATCTTATATCTCTAATGTCAATTTTGACAAAATTCCTTCATGCTAACACCTAGATGTGTAGTCAATCAGCCGTGAAGGAGAAAAGTTTAATAATAAATTCATGGTCCCTTGAATATCAATTATTTTGTTGACATGACAAGTTTTTAACTTTTTCATTGGTGTGGGGAAAATAAATGTATACTTTTAAATAACAAAATAAAACCATTTATAATCTCTATAATTTCTAATGTAAATATATGATAACAGCCCACATAAATATTGATTAGTTGTACAAACGAAGGCTAGTTTGTTGGACAATCTATATTGTACAAGAAAGAATGAATGGCTTTGTAAGCTACATGTATACATGTACATGCTATAAGCTTTAAGAGTTTTCAATTTATACGCTTCAGGAGCAATAATGGTAGAAATGTCATTATTCTAATTGTACTATGAGCTGAATTTTCCTTCAATGTCTGGTTAAGCATGCTTGTGTTCCTGAACTTTCGGCACCTTTTTAACGCTTTTTTCTTAGGAAATTTAAACTGTCATTAATCGCACAGGTAACACACAAGAAAAGCTAGTATGTTCTTATTTCCAAACCAAAAAAGGAATAAAATTGCAACTCTGGGAGCGTCACAGGTTAACCTGCTCATATTAAGCTATATACATGCTATGAGCTTTTAGAGATTTCAGTTTAATATGTGAATGATTCTTAGGTCAATGCTTTCTTTAGTAGGAATAGGCAGAGATGTATGAAGAAAAAGAATGTTTTATTGTTTAATACATCAATCATTACATGTAAAATGTATGTAAAGCTATGGGTTTCACTTGTCTTCGAAAATTGGAGATTTAGTCATCATGACCCCCCTCTTAGAATCCTGCAGTCTACTGCAATAATTATTCACCATAGCAATATTTTTACTGTACTTATCTCTGGCAATTGATTTGCACAATACTTACACACACATTCTTATCTTTGAGAGGGCCCTGAATTAATTCTGTTGATTGATTATATTATAGGCAATACACAAATGATAAACACATTCACTTTTCACTCCCACTGTTTTCTAATGAATCAGGTATTCAAAAATGTATTTGATAGGTGTGTGATTTATGACAATACAACAGAAATATGAATGTTAATGGATGATAAAATTTGTTTCCTTCTTTTATTAGTATTATTCAGGTATTACAATGCAATTATACAAGTGAAAACATCTTTTCCACTCCGATTAAGCTTATTAAGTTATAACATTACAGATTCAAATATTCATGTAATGATAAAACATGTATAAGAAGCTAAGCTCAGTAAATATGCATGAAAAGAAAGTCTGCTTATTCGACAGCTGAATGGATAATTGTAAACTTGTTGATCTGAAGTTAGTTAGCAGACTTTACTCATCAGCTATTAATGAAAATGTTGCACACAGAGTAGGAATTTTTACTGCAAACAAATAGCAATACATTAATGTTTGATGTTGTTACATGTATGTGTACGCAATTACTTGATGAAAAATGGAGACTAAACAATATGAAATCAAGACAGATTTATTTGGATTTGTGAAAAAATGTTTTTAAAAAAAGCATAACTTAAAGAAAAATAATGCTTAACCTTTTTCACATTCTTTAGAGAATAAAATAAAGTGTCAGAAAACATTTGCATACATTTGTATACAGTACATGTATATGCAACAGGTCTACATACAATGTACCAATGTACATGTACATGATGTACATGTATACTGCATTTTTTACCATATTAAACTTTTAGAACATTTTCCCATGCACATGCATGTTAGACTGATATATAACATATACATGTATGGTTTGGCAATATAAAACATTACATTTTCTAATACACATATACATGCATGTACCTACCAAGTTCTCCTTGTTTGACATCAAATCTACTGATACCAGAGCACACAAATTCTGGATTATCAACCAGTTCCTGTAAATAAACAAATTTATGACAGTTTTTCTCAGGATATAAGATTGATTCCATGTTAGTGACTAGTTATAAATACATGTACATTTTGTACAATTGTACATATGTTACATGTATGTGTACAGTGTACAACCAAACTATGAATAAGAAAAGAAAACCCTTGTCTGTTTTCATCTTTTGATTTAATAATGAATGCTTGAGTTGGTGTTTTATGCCATCACAACACTATATAATGTACAGGTAGGTTATATAACATGTATAAGGGCAATTTTTGTTACTTTTATACATGTACAATGTACATGGTCGCATTCATTTATTTGAAAATTAAGATCATGGGAGAAACATACAGTACATGTTATTATGGGGCTGCAGATGCTAACCTGTCAGTTACAATTGTTAATCAACATGTTACTGTGTGATAAAAGTTGTATCTGGGTGTTCAACATACATGTCAAATGTTCTCCAAGATAAAAATCAATATTATAGCCTCAAACAATTACCAATAAAAAGAATATAAACTTGCACTAGATAACAAATGCATTCACAACAACTGGGCTGCTTCTGATACAATGTAATACTACAGACATTTTGAAATGTGGTGGACCTGCCTATTTGTCCAGCAGAATTTGCTGAGGTCCAGCAAAAGTTCTTACAAATAACACTTATATAAATAGGCCAAATTTGAATTATAGCTTGAGGTCTGGCAAAACCAAAACATATTTCAAAACCTCTGATACTAACTAAGGTGTGTCAAAAACCTAACCAAATCAAAGGAGCAGACAGGGTTGAAATACATATCAAAGAGAAGATGCATATTTACATAATGTATGTGTCACCACAGGAGATAAAGAATGGCTGAATTCCAAGTTATCAAAGAGATCAATGGAATACATTTGTAATAATGCATTAAAACAATGTATTTGATGTTAGACGACTATCTGATGACAGTCATGACAGTAATATCAAATTTACCAACAATATATGCCATCTAATTCTAAAAAATACAGTAGTTTGTGCATTTCAATCAATTTTATACATTTGGTACATATATATCAATTATTATCAAAGTTTGTTTGAAATCAAAACCAAAATAAATACATGTACAAATGTACATTGAACATATTGACACAAGTCATCTAAAATTTGCAAAACAAAGAAATGATCTAATGAATGATGATCATTGATAAATTTCTGAAGGGCACCTGTATCAGCTGCAGTAAACAACAAGTATCTATACTATTAACTAATTTATTTTCCCCACTACTTTATTTCAGGTTTATGTGTCATAGGGCAATTTTGTGGCTATTTTTGTGTGTGATTCTTTGTTAATGCATTTTTAGCAATCATGAAAATAAATTAATTCATGATGATTTATCTGCGCAAATGTCTGCTTCTTGCAAAATCTGTGAATATAAACTTCCCGCTAAAATTAGTTGGTTTACAGTAAGATTTAATCACGGACTAGGAGCATGGGGAGGGAAGTACCAGCAAATAAAGACCCTTCTTTCTTAACCATCTGATATCGATGATGACCAACGTTTTAAAGAGACAAGACCAACAGCTCACTGCAAACATACATTTTTTTTGTACATGTACATGTGTATATACATGTAGTGACTTATTTTTTAATGCACATTATACGAATAAAAACTTTATTTGAATTAGGTACAGTGTACATGTGTATCTAATTGTAAAAGTGTGTTTCAAGTCAAATACTTACACCGGGTCTTTTCCATTCAAATGGTCTGTGTGGCGCTCTACTAAAGAATATTGTAGCATCTTCTGCTGGGAACTCTGGATCTTCAAACAGTATTCCTTCTTCCAAACATTTGGCTTTAATTGAATCATAATTTTGATCATTTAAACTAGAAAATGGGTTTTTCTTCTCTTTCCGAGTTGAGCGGCCACCAACTTGAGGTCTCTGTGATGGTTGCCTGATGCACCTCCTGCGTGGCTCTGATCTGCCTTCACCGCCATCACCTCCCCCACCACCTCCGATAAAGTTGCCAATGTTTATTGAATATTTTCCACCTCCAAATTTTTTTCCAAATCCAATGTCAACATTTCCACCACCATACCCAATGCTTGGACCATCATCTCCATATGTGTAAGTTTTGGTCTCAGTTTTTGGACCAGACCCATCATCAGTGATGGTGCGCACAGTTCGTGTGGTTCTGAAGTACGACATCTTAACTGTGCTTTCAACTTGTTAACCTCACCCAGTTATTCCACAGCACGCTTCGCTGACTTTTATCAGTTGATGTCAAGAGTGTTTTTATCTGATTCTAACCTGCAATTAGATAATAATGATCCGTGTTGTGCAAATTTGTATAACCTTGTGCACTAAACAATTAATCAATCAATCAATCATGTTAAAAGCAAACTTTTGACTATTTTTGGATCTGTCAAAACTTACCGGCAGCTCTATTGATGCAGTGAACACTTCCGGTCAGGGATATTCCATTTTCAAAATAGGTTGATCAGGTAAAATCTGCGGATATCTTTAATTTTGTGTGTGAGGGAGAAGGTTAACAAAATTTGACAGTGAGCAATCGGCAAGGGTAAGTAAAGAAGTTAAACATAAGAGTTTTCTCTACCTAATCCTATTTAATGATAATAATACTACTACATATGTACTAATAATGAAAAACAAAAGCAACAAATTGTTGTCTACTTCTACTTCAGTACTGCCCAGGGCTTTCGCATCACGGGCATGTGACGTCAGCAACACGACTAAAACACTACTGCAGTAGTGTGTATGTACAATTAAAAAACAAAGTCGGGCTGTGTCTTAACTATGAGCTGCTGCAGACGGTCCCCGAAGTCGTCTACAGCAGTGATCTGCACTAAGTCAGGCGGTAGGGAGTTCCAATCTCGTATAGTCCGAGGTATGAAACTGTTCTGGTACTGTTCATAGTTGGCTCTGATTTCAATGTAGACTTTGGAGTGAGATCTTGTTCCACGGTAAGTTGGTTGGAGGACATAATCTGGTATATCAATTGGTGCTGTGTTGTTGACTGCTTATGGAAGCCGCTACAAGTCGTTTGTCTTTTCTGCGTTGCTGTAATGGTGGCAAATTGAGGTTTTGGAGCATTGATGGTACGCTTTCTCTGTATGAGTAGTTGCTTGTAACAAAGCGGGCACCTTTCTGCTGTACTTTCTCTAGGCTGAGTATGTCTTGGTTGGTGTAAAGGTCCCATACAGATGAACCATACTCTAGTTGTGGCAAGGATAGTGATCTAAATGCCTTTTAACGTCTTGGTTGCAGCTCTACAGGTGTCGTCCGAGCAGGTTTAGAATTCTGTTGGACTTCTGTGTGATGTTACCAATATGATGGTTCCATGTGAGGTATGATGTGAGTTCTACTCCAAGGTACGGGTGGTCTTGTACTTCGAGGAGGGAGTTGCCTTCGATGGTGTATATAGTTTTCAGGTTGTTGGTTTTCCTGGGACTGGTGATTTTGAGTAGATGACACCTCGATGCATTAAACCTCATCAACCAGGTGTGTGACCATTCCACTAGTGAGTTTAGGTCTCTCTGTAGTGCTGTGTTGTCTTCCTCGTCGCTGATGTTACGATAGAGGAGACAACCGTCTGTGAAAAGTTTAATTTTCGTCTGTGGTGATACTCTGTCTGCGATGTCGTTCACATACAGAAGGAACATCAGGGGTTGTGATATAACTTTCTCGACCAATGCCTAAATTCTTTAATTTTTGCCTTGAAGTTCACATTTTTGGACACATATTAGGGCATTAACAAGTTTAACCATCTTTAATTATGAACCATACAGCAAGAAAAAAAGTTGAAAATCTGTGAATAACATTCAGAAAGCAAATATTAGAGGTCATACGATTAACAGTTGCATATACAACTATGATAGCCAAAATAGCAGTGATTGAAATTGTTTTCTCTACATTCGAAGCGGATAAGTGAAATTTGGACCAACCTGGATGCGGGTGCGGGTGCGGGTGCGGGTTACACATTTTAGGCACCACCCCAACAAACATTTAATATAACAATAAAATAGCACTACTCTGTATAACAGTCAAATAGTTAGCTTAAATAACGGTCAAATAGCAGTACACCAAATAGATGTCATCAGCAGTATTGACAGTAGATAACAGAAACACCAAAACTCTATTTAACAGTAAATATATTATAATATTAAATAGCAGCATGATGTTTGGCAGTCATGAATGCTACAGAACTTTGCATAACAGTCAAATTTTAGTACTGTATTTAACAATAAAATAACAGTACTCTGAATAACAGTAAAATGAAAGAACACAAAATAACAGTAAATAACAGTACACTTAAAACACTGAGAAAGTAGTAATTATTCAGACTCTGGATTACATTCAAATAGAAACACTCTGCATACGAGTCATATGACAGAACTCTGTAAAGACTTTATAATGTAACAATTACAGTCATATGCTAATATTTTGTTGTTAGTGGAATGTCAATACTATGTATATCATTCATAAAACTACTATGTTTAATTGCCATATAGCAGTATGGCGTATAACAGCCAAACAGCACTATTTTGAATATCAGTCTTAAAGCAGTACTTAGTACTCTGTATAACAGTGAAAATAACAAAGCCTTGTAAAATAGCCGAAAAGCAGTAATTTGTATAATACTAGTAGTCAATTTACAGTACTGTATTATAACAGACAAATATTAGTACTCTGTATCATAGTATATAGAAGAACTCTGAATTACAACCATAAAGTTTTCTGTATGATAACTTAATGGAAATAGTCTGATCAACCAACGAGCAGTTTCATGAAGAACCGTCAAATGACAGAACTCTTTATACTGTTTATGAGTCAAATTAGTACTCTGTATGGCAGTCAAATGACAGCATTCCGAGCTAAATGAGTACTATTCATTGCCGTTGAAGAACAGCACTCTATATAACAGCCAATTAACAGTACTCTGTACATAAGAGTTGATCAAATTACAGTACTATGTTCAACGGTCAATTAACAGTCATAGCGAAGTACTCTATATAACTGTCATTTTACAGTACTCAGTTCAAGTCATATGCAAGCAACCTGTATAACAATCATGTAGAAGTACTCTGTATAACAGTCTTAGAACATGTGCAGTACTCTATATAACAGTAAAATAGCAGCACACCGTATAACAGTCAAAGAAGCTATATGACAGCACTCTATTTATCAGGAATACAGAAGTACAATGTATTACGGTCACAATTACTGAGGGGGGGGGGGTAGGACCTTTTTCGGGACACCGGGATTGGCCATATTTAAGCTCGGGATTCCGGGATTTGGACAATTTAAGTTCGGGATTCCGGGATAGAATTATATCAACTTTACCGGGCTTCGGGATTTTCTCATTTTTAAGTCGGGATGACGGGATTTTGTAAAAATTAGTTCGGGATTCCGGGATCAGACCCCCTCCTTCCCCCCTCATTACTCTGTATAACAGTCATATGGAAGTAAGCTGTATAACAGTCATATACAATTACTCTGTATAACAGTAATGTAACAATACTCTGTATAAAAATCATGTTTACAGTACTGTAATTCTACTGCTATTTACAGTACTGTCGTTCTACTGCTTTTTACAGTACTGTTATTTGACTTTTAATCTAAGTACAATTATTTGACTTTTAATCTAAGTACAATTATTTGACTTTTAATCTAAGTACAATTATTTGACTTTTAATCTAAGTACAATTATTTGACTTTTAATCTAAGTACAATTATTTGACTGGTATCTTCATTACCACTAATGTGCATGTAAGAAATGTACTTTTTAGGTGCCTGTATTTTAATTACCATAATTACGTATGCAAATTGTTGGTAGTGTAGAATAATATTTTGTATAACAGTCAAATAGCTGTTCTCTGAATAACTGTCATATAACAGTACCCAGACAGTGTAAGTCATATATACTAATGGAAAAAAGAAACTGTGCATCACTTTGAAAAATCACAAATTCAAAATTTTATTTAGTATTTGATACATTTTATCACAGAAGTATTGCAATATCATTTTTCTGAGGATCTGGACAAAAAAATGCCCCTTTAGACCCCTAAAAGATGTTTTGTTTGCAGTTTGAAATCAGGTAGTGTCAATTTGAAATTCACAAAATCACACTTTTGAAACAATGTACATTTTTGAAATTAAGTTTTCTCAGCTGATTTTCACCAAAAACGTTTCTCCTTTTAGTGGTTGAAAGTTAACAGGAAAAAATTTGAGTGAAAATCTTGATTTTTCATTTTTGGGTGGAAAAAGTGTTTTTTTTGAATCTCAGAAACTGGAATTATTTTTTTTCGGATTTTTACAAAAAAAAACCGATCTGCATGGTCCACTCGACATTCAGTGAAAATTTCAACTTGATAACGGTATTTCTAACGATTTGCTGATTAAGAGAAAGATGGGTACAATTGATTTCCAAAAGACATGCACAGTTTCTTTTTTCCATGAGTACAAATACTCTGTATAACAGTCACGTAGCAGTGCTGTCACTGCTCTGTATAACAGTCATGTAGCACTGCTGTAACTGTTCTGTATAACAATCATATAACAGTTATCTGCATAAATATCACATAGAAGTACTTTGTATAACAGTCATATAGAAGTACTCTGTATAACAATCATGTAGCATTCCATGTATAACAGTTATATAGCAGTACTTTGTATAACAGTCATTTAGATGTACTCAGTAAAACAGTCGTATAGCAATATTCTATATAACAGTCATTTAGCAGTACTTTGTAAAACAGTCATATAACAGCACTCAATATAACAGTCATATAGCAGTATCATGTAGAATTACTCTGTTTAAGTCATATAGCAGTACTCAGAATAACAGTCATATAGCAGTATTCGGTATAACAGTCATTTAGCAGTACTTTGTATAACAGTCAAATTGCAGTTCTCAGTATAATAGTCATATATCAGTACTCAGTATAACAGTCATATATCAGTACTCAGTATATTAGTCATATAGCAGTACTCAGTAAAACAGTCATATAGCAGTACTCAGTATAACAGTCATATAGCAGTACTCAGTATAACAGTCATATAGCAGTACTCAGTATAACAGTCATATAGCAGTACTCAGTATATTAGTCATATAGCAGTACTCAGTATAGCAATCATATAGTAGTACCCAGTATGACTGTCATATAGCAGTACTTAGTATAGCAATCATTTAACAGTACTTTAATATAAAGACAAAACAAGGAAGACGTACCTGAAAATTACAGATCGCAATGGTCCTGACTTGGTACAGGCATTTCAAAAGAAATGGTGTGTTAGACCAGGTTTTATGGCGCAGCAAACCTCCCTCTCCCATTGCGATTTTGGGGTCCGGTAGTAATACAAAACACAACACTGTTTTGAAGCCGGCCTAAAACTAATTCCATTACGTTAAAATTATTTTGAATTTTTCCACCAGTGGCTGTTAATGAAGGAGGATTTTTTTTAAAGATCGCATATGAAGGAAGCAAAGAGACACCAATTGGGCATTCAAGTGTCAAAAGTCCGAAAGGGCAACGACGAAACTAGTAAACATGAACAAAAACAGCACGAAGAAAATCAACCGAACAGAAATCAACAACGAGAATTAAGTCGTTTCAAGACTTGAAGAGTGAACTCAGGTGCTCCGGAAGAGTAAGCGATACCTGCCTGCTATAGCACACCCGTCGTGTTTCTAAATTCCAATTCAGTGTGTCAAATTCGGTAAAAGAAGACAAAACAAATTTCTACGACAAACCAACATTTTTTATTTGTCTACGAGTGCACGGTGTCTACCATAAAATTTATCGAGTGAAGACAGCAACCGTGGGGCAACATAACCCTGTGTCAGCAGTTTCTGTGTCAAAAGTGACGCTCTGCCAAGGAAATCGATGTTATTCCCACAAGCTCTGGAGTAACGAATCAACTGTGACACGAAGACTCCATAAGCAGGAGCGGACGGAACGTTGCTACACAAAAAGGGGAAGTTGACGACTGCAAGTTTGTCATAGAGCTTTGTTGAAAGTCGTATAAGATAAATTAGTAAGTTCTTTTCATACTATATGGTACTTGTTTTAATTTCACTCCTTTTATAACTTGAATATATGTGTATCTATACATGTTTATGTTAACCCCTATTCCACTAATGTATGTAAAATGTTGTAAATCTTAACAAATTTGATCAACTTTTCTGCATATAAAAATATAAGGATTTAATAGTTTAACAAAAAGCTCACAAGAGCCTGAATCGCTCACCTGAACTACACAGATACATATATTTGTAAATATTATTGTGCTTAACCATATGCGATTTAAATTTATGAAATATCTTGGTAAGTTTTCAAAATATTGGGCTTAACAAGTGCAAATTTGGCAAAAATTAGGAAAAAGAACAATAACTCCCACATCTGCAGTCAGATCTTATCCAAAATTTCAGGACAGGTAGATCTTAATATGCTGATCACTTTTGATTCTTGCACAATTTTGATATCTGAAACCAGTTTTGAGTTATTAGCAATTAAATGAAATTGGCCCCTATGTTCTAATTTTAGCCATGGTGGCCATGTTTTTTTACGAATCAAAAATCTGAACGATAAAGTTGTAGCATATAAGCTATCAAACAGTGTGTCATGTTAAGATGCTGTTGGTCTTAACCGTTTCAGACAAGTCAGGGGAAAAGTAATGAACAATGGTAAATATTGACGCTTTAATGGCCATAACTCCTAAAAGAAATGGTTCTACAGCTTTGACCTAATTACATGAATTGTAGATCTTGATGTGCTTAATCATATGCAATTTGAATTTTTGAAATATTTTGTATAGTTTTCAAGATATAGGGCTAAGTTGGTGAAAAATTTTGAAAAAAAAATCCAGAAAAAGGGCAATAACTCCTATGTCGTTTGTTGAATCTTCTTGAAAATTTCAGAGCAGGTAAATCTTGAGATGTTAATTACTTTTGTCTCCCATCAAAATTTTGATATCTGTTACCGTTTTTGAGTTATTTGCAAAAAAATGTAAATCCTAACGATAGAATTGTAGCATTAATGCTATTAAACAACTGTGCCAAGTTTGGTTGAAGTTGGATGTAATGGTGTCAGACAAGTTAATCTTTGAAATTCAGGGGAAAAGTAATGAAAAATGGTAAATTTTGACGCTTTAAGGGCCAAAACTCCTAAAAGAAATGGTTCTACAGCTTTGACCTAATTATATGACATGTAGATCTTGATGTGCTTAATCATATGCAATTTGAATTTTTAAAATATCTTGTATAGTTTTCAAGATATAGGGCTAAATAAGTGCAAAATTTTGAAAAAATCCAGAAAAAGGACAATAACTCCTACATCGGTTGTTGGATCTTCTTGAAAATTTCAGGGCAGGTAGATCTTGAGATGCTGACCACTTTTACTCAGCCAGAATTTTGATATCTGTTACCGTTTTTGAGTTATTTGCAAAAAACTGTAATTTGACCCCTATGTTCTATATTTAGCCATGGCGGCCATGTTTTTCAACGAATCAAAAATCCCCACGCTAGTTTTATACTACCTATGCTAATTAACAACTGTACCAAATTTAAAAGCCATTGGACTTATGGTGTTAGAGGAGTTTACGTTTGAAAAATGTTAACGACGACGGACGACGGACGACGACGGACGCCAAGTGATGGCAATAGCTCACCTGGTCCAGGTGAGCTAAAAAAAACATTATTGCAGAGAATACAAATTAAAATAAACATATATTTAATGTTAAAAAACGGAACGGATTAAAAAATAATAAGATTAATAAAAAAAAACGATGTGTATAGTTTATCAAAACAAAGTACCTAGATCCTTGTAGCAGTCCTATTTAAATAGAACACCGGCGTATAGGCAAAGACGGAAATGCACAATATAAAGGCGGCTGCATAGCGATATATTTTTTTTATCTGCTATAAATTCTTTGTATTTTTGAAAGTATCGTCCCACTTACAGAGCTAGTTTTTGCAGCCAAATCCTTTGGTGTAATCTGTAGTGATATCAAACAAAAAACTAGTATAACAAAGGCAACGAAATCAAAAATGACCATTACCAACCCCAGTGCTGATGATGGGTTTATAGGGAACGCCCCTCTGCAGCCACTATTTCTCACGCTGTATGCCATGGGTCGTCCAGCCCATGAGACACCACCGCCAGTGTTAGCTGCTCCAGAGTATCCTTTGTTACCGCTGGAGCAGTGCCAGTCTTCCACCACGGGGAGGTACTGTCTGGAATTCTGAAAGACTACACCAAACTCAGAATAAAATTTTTATGTATTGTAAGTAGCACTTGGTATAATATTATGAAAAGTGCATTTTCTTTTATCATAAGAAAGTTCATACATTAGCAAGGTTTGCCGAAAACACTTCTGTTTTTATTTTGGCCTATTGTACGTACTTTGTCTAGCATTTTTTTTTAAATTGCCACGAACGAATTATGAAAAAAAATATTTAACCCTATCTTGTGTGCAACTACCATGAACGTTGGTGTACTGCTTTTTTCTATAGATAAAGTCAACTTATTCTATATGCTGTTCTAAATCTATGTTATTCACAGCTTTAAAGTATGACGAACCGAATGCAAGTTCGACTTAAATCTGCCCATTTAGATGGTATGAAGATATTTATTCATTATGAAGTTTTAAAGCATAAAAACGTCTAAGTTACTTCCCTTTTACCACTAACTAAAAATTGCCAGATCCAAAAAAACACAGTATAATATTAACAGATATTTGAATATGAATTATTATACAATCAGTCTAAATGGGATGTATGTGTATAAGTATATATGTATGTACAACCCAATTAGTCCTACTTGAAATGGCTTTATATGTGGTTTATCAAAAAATATTAAGAAGAAGAAGAAGAAGAAGAATGTTTTATCTGGTTTAATCCACCATTTCATTTGAAATGCCTGTACCAAGTCAGGACCATTGCGATATCTAACTAATCCGGCGTGTCTTCCATGTTTTGTCTTTACTCTTGGACATTGAGATTGATCCTCCAAGTTCGATAATTTCGTTATTACCTTTTTTTACTAAACAACACTACACAACATTAAACAAACAAGCACACAAAACAATAGCAACGCGAGGTCACGCCAAAACGGGAGTAAACTCTCATAATGTCAAGTGGCAGTTCTTTCAAATGCAACAACATGACTATTACGAAATTGTCACAATATATGGTTTGAAAAAACTTAAAGTTAAGTTTATTTTAGCCTAGGGTTTTCTAAGAATATATTAAAGTTATGTAGTGTAAATTTTAAGTCTAATGCTCACTGCATTAATAAAATTAGTTTGATGTTTGTTTTTTCTTATTTTAGAAACGTATGCATAATAGGTTAATAAGTTAATACCCGATAAAACAGCAGATTTTGTCTTAGTGACCGATTGCAAAACCGTGTCCAACATGAACGTTGGTGTAAGTAACATACAGCTTTTTGCATGTTTTAAATATTCTATATGCTGTTTTAATAAGTTGTCATGTTATTGTATAGAAAGTTCCGTGTTTTTTTGGGGTATTTTAATATCTAAAGCACGTCTATGGTGCATAAAAATGTTTAAGTTATTTCCCTTTTCCCACTAACTATATACATATACCGGTAAAATTTATTATAATTTTGGAGCAAAATGAAAAAAATAAAAATAAAAATGGCGAATTAAATTTAATACTGTAAAATAGAATATCTATATTACGATAGACTTTATGGTCTAAAGAATAACATATAGCTGAGATGGTGATAGAGTAGATTGATACCCTGAGAAAAGGATTGTCAACTGAGGCGCAGCCGAGGTTGACAATGTCTTATCGGCGCACGAGAGGGTGATAGAAAAAAATATCACCCGTGAGGGTGATAGATAAAAAATTGTCACCCGCTGGGTTTTGTTTTTTAAAATATGTTATAGGATAAATAAAGGTTCATAACAAAACTACCGAACTTGAATGATCAATCTCATAGTCCAGAGAAAATGACAAAAAAGAATTAGTCATACCGGAGAATTGGTGGATCGCAATGGTCCTGACTTGGTATTGGCATTTCAAATGAAATGGTGGGTTAAACCAGGTTTTATGGCGCCAAACCTCCCTCTTCCATTGCGAGCTTAGGATCCGGTAATGACCATAGAACACAACATAGTCGTGATAGGCGAGCGGCGGAAAGGGTATTGAAAAAAATTTAAATTACCCAAAAACCTCATGAGATATTTTTTAACTATATTGATAGTTTAATATTTCAGCTTTAATAATATCGATGTTTGCCATTTGGAATCTGGTCAGAAAATGAAAAAAATAAAGATCAAATGTCACAACCCAACATCTAAAAGTTTGAGTCTGCAAACATTAAGGCAACTAAAATGTTACAAAATGTGCTTAAAACTAGAAAATAAAGACTAAATATTACTTACATATATAAGTGAATATAAATCATTCACTTTTGGTCTCCTTGAAGAAATTTATTACGTCAATTTTTCTATTTTTAGAAAAGGGTCAAATTATTTTGATTTTTGTGTAAAAAAGTTTGAATTGCGAAAAAAAGAATTCACATTTTCACTCACTTTTTCCCTGTATTTGTAAAACATTATCTTATCTTTCGTTTGTAACAAAAATAAATGGTTCAAACGTGTTCATTGACTCAAAAACACCACATTTGTGGATTATACCAGAATATTAGGTTTTTAATAAAAAGTGTACTGAGTTACCATTAACACGTTTAAAACGGAATAGGAATCAAAAACCAACAACAATATCTTAAATCCAACTAGTTAAGTAGAGAACAATAACTTTGCACAGAAAAAAAAGAAAGAAAATCATCGAAAAACTTACTAAAAAACACATTAGAGTTAAGTGGCGAATAGAGGATTTAAAAAACTTTTAAGTTTTATAACTTAATAACAAACCTTTGGCAATATTTTGGACTTAATATAGAGATAAGAGTTTTGGCTTTCAGAACATATTAGTTTGACGCCTCTAAAATGGTCTGAACATTGTGCAATTTGAGCTCAAAGATTAGACATTTTTAAGCGTGAAGTCATAAGTTCAAAAGACGACCAAATCATTGTACATTGACGGCTCCAGCAGGTGGGGTGTTCCGAGAGCCCCTTAATGTCGCTTAGTGACAAAATGTTTAAAAAAATCTTATAGATTTCAGGCAAAACTGTCATGAACATCTTCAACAACAATGGTTTATGTAGAGCCCTCCCCCTTTTTTCGAAAATTTCTTGATTTGCTCCTGGATGCTTACGTGCACAGTTTATACTTTTAGTTTCAAATAGATAGTCTAGTAACATAATTTCAAATATTTTCCCCAAAATAAACGGCATTAATTTATTGTTTTTCTGCAATCGAATTTTTATTCAGTTCAACATATCAAACGCACCTCAAAAGTCAAGTACACCTTTCACAAATTTTTAAAACTTTGCTTTTATCAAACATCGCAGGTTAAAAATAAAAGCAAAGACCAAATAATAAATTTCTTGTGTTCACACAAACCCAAAACTAGCATATATTCTTCATAATTACACCAAAAAATGAAAATTCTTACAAGTACTAATCAATCAGATTATAGTTAAAATGTAAATACGGGACACTCCTACAGTTTTCCGAGTCATCTGCAGTCAATTTTCTCAAAATCTTACATATTCAATTAAGTATATCTTTATTATCATTCGTCAGAAGTATGCAGTTTTAACTAAAAAAGTAGCCTTACAACATTTTCTTGATCTAAGTATACAATTTGTTTGATTTAAATGACAATTAATGTTGCAAAAGTTAAAATTCACGTGTATTTTTGCTACTTTTATTCGTGATTTTTAATTCGATAAAAATTGTAGAAAACTATTATTGTTTTTGAAAATTTCAATTGCAAACAAAGAATTGAGCAAAATATTTCATGATGTGATTTACAATTTTTTTTTCGTGTGTGTTTTTTTAGGTAAAAAAAAATTTTAAAAATCAAGCCGTTAAAGATTTTCATAGGTACATGTACAAAACAACATTTTTTTATATCTTCTGACCATATTCGACTTGTCAAACATATATATCGATAAAATAGAATAATCAACCTTTTATTTGAGTTCAAAAAATCTCATGAGGTTTTTGGGTAATTTAAACTTTTAAATTAGACGACTTTTTCGATATCCGCCGCTCGCCTATGAGGCATTATAGGGATATTGAGGTGATCATCTCAGTACAGCAGACCAGTCAAACCCAGCACACCCGTCGCGTTGCCAATAGTCCATTCAGCGTGTCAAATCCGGTAAAGGAAGACAAAACAAAACCCTATGACAAACCAACATCTGCACTCATCTGAGAGATCGAAATCCCATATTTGTCTATAAGTGCATGATGTCTGCCGTAAAATTTCTTGAGTGAAGACAGCAACCGAGGAGCAACATAACCTTGTGTGAACAATTTTTGCGTCAGACGTGTCGCTCTGCTAAGGAAATCGATGTAATTCCCGCACGCTCTGGAGTAACGAAACAATTAAGATACTGAACTCCATAAGCTGGAGCGGACGGAATGTTGCTACACAAGAAGGGAAAGTTGATGATTGGAAAGTTGAAGTCATCACGTTTGTCATAGAGCCCCATTGAAAATCTTCCTTGAGAGTCAATTTCGAGATGTAGATCTAAATATGAAGCAGACTTCCTAGAGTCCGTTGTGTCCTTTATCTCAAGCTCCTGGGGATATATGAGATGGAGCAGTCTACAAATCGAGAATTGTTTAGTGAAAGGACATCATCAATATAACGGAACGTGAGGTTGAAAGAGAGAGCTAGTCTACGATATTTTTTGTTTAGAATAGATTGCACGAAGTCTGCTTCATATGAATGAAGAAACAAATCAGCAGGCAAATGTGCACAATTAGTGCCCATTGGAATCCCTATTGTTTGCTGAAAAGCACGTCCACCAAACTGAGCAAATATGTTGTCAATAAGAAAGTTGAGCATGTCGATTATTTGGTCTTCTGTAAATTTGTTCTTTTTCTTAGACTCATTGATGACAAAGTAAGTCTTGGTATATAATCGACTACGAGATATTTGTACCTGCGTTTTCCATTCTTTTTGAAAAAGCTGCGTTTAATCAGCTGTGCCAATTGCTATTCCAGTTGTTCATGTGGAATAGATGTGTAAAGTGTGGAGAAATCGAATGTTTTGATGCTGTTACAAGATTAAACTGATTTAGAGTTAAGAATCTCAATCAATTCTTTCGAATTTTTCGGTATCCACATTTGATTGACCCCATTTCTAGAATAACAACAATCGTAATATTTCTGGAGGCCGGATTTTATTGCCGTAAGTATTGAAGTCAACAGAACTGAAAGAGGCTTAGTTGTACATTTGGGTGACCCTGCAATGAAGCGCTGTTTGTATGGATTTTTATGTAATTTAGGAATCCAATACAGGGATGGAATGTCATCATTATTGCCACCAACAGAAAGGCCGAGCACCTCCATATCTCAAGAACTGTAAGTCCTTGGTGAAACCTGGTATGCATATGCCCCAGTAGTAGCTTAGCACCGTTGCATCCCCATCCTTTGACCTTTACATTGATTTTCCGATTGAGTTGTTGGCGAGACACACTTAAGTGTTAACTTTTTGTTTCTTTCGTGTGCACCTTTTTGTCATTCCCTTTTCGATAATTTAGTTATTACTTTTTTACAGACAAATGGGGAAGTATGAGCATCAGAAATATCAACATTACAAGATATATATCCAATAAAGATGCTAGAAAACTTAAAACTGCGATTGTGAATAAAAAACAATTATCCAATAAATAAATAAAAGCGATGTAAGTTGTAATTAATTTTTAAAGTTCCATGTAGTACTGTTATGGTATACCAGTAGTTTAAAATGTAGTCGTTATAAAATTAACTGATGCTAAGACAGTTAAAACTTAAAGTTTCCTCTATAACTATTTGTTGTTGGATACTGAAAACATATATACATTGTAGTTTATTTATCTGAGATGTGAATGATATGATCAGATTTCTGTGGAAATCCGAACAATTCTATCGAATAATTTTTGATAAGATAAGATAGAAGAAGATATATATTTTCGTTTTCATGAAAATGGAAAGTACATTCAAGCATTCAAAGAATTGTACAAAGGGAAAATACATAAGAAAATTTGGTTCATGTTAAATTAGCCTTAAGTTCAATATTTTTTTAAAAGAACATGAGACCATAACACCATAGACCTGTAATATAAATTTTACAGGTCTATGATAACACATATGTTAACTCCAACTGCAATTAATTAAGTTAACAATTATTCTCAAATTTTTAATTTTCGTTTACTTTCTTTATTCAGATCTATGAATATGTAGAAAAACTTTTACAGTTTTTACGTGAAATTAACTTTTATCGCATTTAGAGTGAAACATTCTAAATGGGACCAAATCGTAACTCTTACGCAAACGTGATGGACTATCTAAAATATATATTTTGTGTACAAGTTGTAAATTTGAACAAGTTATAACATGTACAAAAAATTACCTGTACGACCCAAAAATACAAGTTATAACCTGTACAATTTTCCCTGTACATGTTATTACTTGTACAAAATAAGGCTAAAAATCTTGTTTAACTTGTACAAAATTTCAATACAGTAAAATAAATAGAAAAATGAAGAAAAAAATACATGTATTTATTTTCGATTAAAAAGGCACAAACATGCAGAACAAAATAAGAAATGTTGATGTGACTCTGTCAATGATTCTTGTGGACAGATTTTCATTACTAAAAAAAATAAATGGATAAAATGAATAAAACAAATGATTAATTTTACAAACTATTGATGTTTGAATTATTAAGTGAGCACTTTTAATCAAGGATTTCTTCAAAGTGAAGTTTGAACTCTTGTAAGCCAGGAATATGAATCAAAAAAAGTTTGACTGTTTTTAATGTAGGAGCTAATGTCATAAAACTGATCAACTGCTGAGGGAAATATCAACATTATTGTTATACATGTTTTACACTGTATATGTTTATAAGTTTCGTTGGGTAACTACAAAGTATTTATGACATAAAGTCACTTAAATCATCTTTAATATGTAAAGAAATGTTTGTGTCTTTATTCATAGTTAATAAATATTATAATTCTAAATTTTAAAAAAAATCCTGTATTGTAATTTTGTACAAGTAAAACATGATTTTAGACTTATCATTTTGTACAAGTTATAACATGTACAGGCAAAATTTGTACAGATTATAACTTGTAATTTGGGGTCTTACAAGCTATAACGAGTATAAAAAATTTGTACATGTTAAAACTTGTACAAAATTACAACTTGGACACAGTACTAGTACATGCTACGAGATGATAAAATGGTGGTTTTATTTTACAAAATCAGCATAATTAATTATATCGATTAATATTTTGATAAGATGATAAAGAGGAGGTAATGTTACTTTACACGAAAACTAACAGTACATCCAACATTTAAGGTTCTCTCTAGTGGAATTGAACTTTGGTCGATTTTATTTTTATTGTGTGTTTAGTTTTTGTGCTTTGTCTAGGAATATTGATAGGGGGAAGGTTGGGCCCAAAAAAATAGTTTAACCCCGCCACATATCTTATTTGCCTGTCCTAAGCCAGGAATCTTTGACAAAGCTTTCGTCTGTACTTGTCTTATTTATGTTTTCTGTTCCTTGTTAAAGAAGAGGGTCTATCTGTGACTATTTCAGGACAGGTTTTGAATTATATGCATTTCAATTAGACCATTTGCCAATTGCAGAACCGCGAGCAGCGCCTACTGGCCTCGTTGAAGGCTGCTGCAGTTGTCCATTGTGGTTTTTCTGAATTGCCGCTTGATTGTGGGCTGATTCCACATCTCATTATTTTCTATCCAAAGAATTTTAATATAGAAAGATATTAATGCATTCTTAGAATTAAAAAAAATACTGTTACAAAAGTAAAGAAATGTTATTTCCAGCCCAAGTGTTTTAAAAGTTACATATATTTCTTTGCCTTGATCTGCTTTGGTCGTATTGATGTTGAATTGGGATTACTTATATCTATTGGACCCCAAAAATTGAATTGAAATGACAGTACAAGGGTTTATGACACGACAATATTTATAAAAATGTTTAAGCATTATAAAAAGATTTTCTGGACGGCATGGGGACTTTTCAGTAGTCACTATGACTTTGCATTTTATCGGTCTGCTTCTTGATCTGAGTCTGATCTACTTTATAATCTGGTCAACTCTGTTCTTCTTTTGGTTAACCCCTTATTTTAAAACGGATTTAATTTTTACAGCTTTAAATATGATATGATCAGAGATATAATCTGTATGAAGATCATAGATATTGGGAAATAATATACGGGCGTGAAATCATTTCTTTGATTTAAAGGTCGTGTGCCCGGTCACACTTCTGTCAGATAATGTTTCCTTAACACGATTAAGTTGATATCCAAATTACGTAACAATCACAAAAGGGTATTAGAGTCCTTTGTTGCAAGTTGTTGCTCATCAAAGTCATTTCACCAGGATTCTGGTACTCCCTTGTTATGTGGTACATATGAACTTCGGTTCAATTGACGAAAACCTTGTTTGAATTTACTTTTACCTGCTTGTTCTTTTTCGTTGTATCTCTCTTATTGTTGTCAATCTGTGCTGATTTAATGTGTCGTTAAATGTGTTTTCGTTGCACTGTCTTTAGAGTGTCCTTGTGTTGTAAGCATCTCATTTCTAACAATTTCAATCTTCCTTTTTATTAATTCTTGTATAAAAGTGTGTGATTAATCATTTAGGCCTCTTAGCAAACCCCGGAAGCAAACCCTTCTACAGGTTTACTCAATGCATTTCTTTTGCTTGTTCTGCTTGCCTTTGAAATTGTATTTTCGGTCATCTATGTTTTCTTAAAGGGTTTATCCACAGCCAGTACTGTTGTCGTTTTATTTGTACCATGATGTCTAGTCGTCATACTAGTTTCAATAAAGCTTTGTTGGATGTAATCTTGTTCATCTAATCTTGTACATTGTTCTCAGATATTTGTTTTGCATTGCTATTTTCTGTTTTGTATTGCTGTTTAAGACTTGGTGTTGTAATACAGCTTGGAAGAATGTGGCACTATTGCTGGTAGTAAGACATAATTTATTTTCAATTAAGGTCCCTCAAAAGGCAGCATCATTACAATGATGGATAACAGAAAATTAATTTCATTTTAATTTAACAGTAGAGGAACAAATTCAAAAATACAGATGATATATAAGTAATTAAATAAAGATAGTGTAACAGGATATGAAGCTGTTTATACCTTTATTTGAAAATCTTTATGATTTTCCAAGTTTAAGATAAATGTACTAATATGGTAGAGATATAAGATAATCAGATAATCGTCAACTGTAAAATCCAAGTTAATGAACTGGCGACCTATTTTTTTCATTTTTTTTTTGTTCTTTATATGCTTTTTATCTCTTTTTTAATATCCAACAATGGAAACATGAAAGAGAACACAGACTTATTGTTTAAGTCACGATTTAAGTGCATGGATATCATTGGATCCAGTTGTTACTAAATCGTAATATGTTTGATTTCTTCGTTCACTTTATTTTCGATAGGAACAAAGTTAGGACTTAGAGCATATAGATCCTATTCATTTATACATTCTATTATTCCTTTGTGGGTAGTTGATGACCTAGTGCCTTTTAAAATGTGACCCCTTTAATTTTATATAAACTTTTAAAAGTATTAAAGTTTTATTTATTCTTCTGATTTTTTCATTTTCAGTAAGTAAAGGATGTATTTAAGTTGTAAACTGGTGGACACCTGTTCCCTAATGTTTGGATTTCCCCACCTGGACAAACCAAGTCCCAATATATCCTAACCTTGTTTCATAAACTATAATTATATCACATAAAAACTAGACATTTACTTTAAAATCAATAAGTCTGCCTATAGAATAAGTACAATTAACTTTCAGTTTACCAGATGTATGTATATAAAGTTACCTTTTGTCAGTTGGGGGTATTGTATCGTTTTCATGTTAAGCCTATTAAAGGTAATGACAGGCGAATGAGGTATATCTTGAACAAGGCTTTCTACTCGTGGCATAGACATGTACCCGTATGACACTTTGTCAATTTTATAACATCTCTATCGCTGCCAATACACATCGATTAGGTCGCGACAACAACTAACCCAGATAACATCTAAACTCCTACCGTAACATGCAATGTTTGTTTACAAAATATCAGCTGTTTTTTGTTTACACCCTGGGGGCATTGTACCTACTAAGTATAAGGTCAAAGATGAGCTCTCTCAAAGTTTATCTTTATAATATATGCTTGTAATATTACATGAATAATTGCCAAATGATACAATCAAAATTAATATCCAATAATCAAATCTATTTTAAATGTTCAAGGATATCAATATAATAACAAGAGGCTATTAAATATTAAGTTCAGTTCTTTGTCTTGGTTTGATTTATTAGCCTAAGTTAAAGTTGACCGAGTTTTGATATATTGTGACCTTGCCCTCGTGAGAAAGGGACTGTTGTTTTATTTCATTTCTTTTTGGTCCTTTCTTTTGTCAATAATTCCCAGGCTGATGGTGTATTAATTCTTTATAGATATTTCTTATGTATGTTAAGACATTTTCACTTGCAATGCTTTCAATTCCTCTACCCTTTTCTAATGTACCTCGACAGTATACTTTTCTTCACCATTATTCCTCTCTAAAAGTTAAAATCTATTGCACGTTTAATTCCTTTGATTTGTTAATGTGTAGACTTGTTGACATTTGTAATTCCAATTAGATGGTGGTTACTTCCAAAGTCAGCACCTTCTTCACTTTGACATCCTGGGCAGATGTATTCCACTTACCATTTTTAATGGATGGTCAAGGTTGATTTACCTCTAGGCAATGCATAAGTTTGTGGATATTTTTGTATGGAGAAAGGATTTTTCCGATGACTTAAGTGTTGAGCAGAATTCTTGCTCTTAACGCTACAACCATGCTTTCCAATTATCTTTTGTCACCTGGTTTCACATTCAAATCTCCCATAAAGATGGAGACGGTGTGTCGTGCTTTTTCTTTTTCTGGTTGTAGCATTCCGTAAAGTCAAATATTAACTTTTTGTTTGATTAATTTCATTGCAGAATATACTTTTTTGAATGATATCTTGATAGGATTAGTTCACACATTGGTAGCTTGATATTTCATGATTGTTCTTGTTGCTGGTGCTATAAAAAGCCACTTATTCTTGGAGGTTGTTGTCATTTCTACCAGAGTATTACCTTGTACTTGCCTTCTTGCCATGCTTTGTAGCAACACTGTCTATATATCTGTTTTATATTAAAATTTTGCCGTTTGTTGCTGTTCATTCCTCGTATCATTCTAGCTTGTTTTCCTGCTACATTCGTGGTACAAACCTTTCTCAGAGCGTAGTGCTTATTTGTTATCCTGCTCCTTACGTGCTACAAACATTTCTCACAGGTCCAGTGTTAGGTTGTTTTCGGAATTTTTTTCTGCTAAATCAAGTTTCTAGTCCTTGCTTCCGTAATTAAAGTGGATTTTAAAAAGGGCAAATTACCCATTTGCTCAACCTGATGGAGAAACAAATTGTCGTCTAGGTTTCCTATAGAATGAAATTTGTTCTGGTATGGTTAATTATTACAGAAGATTAAGCCGCTCTATCCAAGCTTTTCTTCTATGTAAATTGCATCCCAAGACTATTGAACTTCATGTGGCCGAAGTGGCTATTGTATTTGGTTAATCAGCAGCAAAAAAAACCCTCTCATAGAGTATCAACCAATCATTCAAAAAAGTATGTTCCCCCACCCAAATGAATCAAATTAATAAGTTAGAAATGAGTTTTAAAGAATTTTACAAGCAAGGAAAAAAGGTACAATGACACAACCTCACTATCGATATAAGAGATTACAATATGATGATAGGTTGAAATAGCGATGGGGATGAGCATGGTTTTTCCGTTCGGGCAAGATTGACGAGTGCCTGCTCACTGCATCTTGGGTCTCATGCTGCTCTTGATTCATTGCCAGTACACTAATATTTCAACACAAGCGAATATAATCGAATAAGAACTAAATGACTGAAAATAAGGATTTGCTGATATGACCTTTGGATTGATGTTAAAATGTGCCATCCACTTCATGGTACTGTGATACTATCATGATATTTTTATGTCTGTGACGATTCTTGTAAAAAATAGAAATTAATGATATTTAATTTTATGCTTCGTAGTATACGATGAACGAGTGCCAAATACAATTTTTAAAAAATATATTATCTATATTCAATAATCATTATAAATATCTATGCCCATTATCATCATTTGAATATCAAGTGCTTTGTCCAGATTTTGTTTCAGTAACAATTGACATTGACATCAGAATCGAAAACAATTAAAATATTAGAATCTCGAAAGAAGCAGAGGTACCAATGGAGCATCCAGATGTCAACAGTCCAAAGGGGCAGAGACAAACTAGTAAACACAAACGAGAACAGGACCAAAAAAAACCCGACAACATAAATCACAGAATTACAAAAACAACTGAATAGCAATCAACATTGCAAACTCAAGTCTTAACGGGAGTGAACTCTGGTGCTCCGGAAGAGTAAGCAGTTCCTGCTTGCTAAAGCACACCCATCGACTCTTGACTAATATAGCTTAAGCCCTCTAGAGAAAGTTGGCTTTCGATCTTTGGTTGTTCTTTTAAACTTTACTGGTATCATTTGCTAAACGTCTATAGTCTATGCATGGTTGCTGATCTATCATATGTTTCCTCTGATATTTTGTATTTACTTCAGAGGATGCTCGTGTTATTAACTAAGGTCGATGTGCACTGAGTATATCACCATAATAGATACCTGATCTTTTTGACAACTGGCTGCTTGTAAGTATGTTCTTCTTTACTAAAATAAAACGTTGTGTAATCAATTTAAAGGAATCCAGTACAAGATAGGAAGGTTATTGATCTTCGCCTACAAAAAGATCAAATGAGGGCAGTGTTGTTGATGAAAATGTGGTAATATTGCTGGAACACCAACCAATAAATTAGTTGTTAAAGATTCGCAAACAAGTAATGATGTCAGATGTTGTATCCGAATTAGGACAACAGGTTTATAACGTCATGGTTGGTGACATGGATGTGGTATATAAATTTAAGTGGTCAAAACTTAGTTTGATATTTTTATTTTATTTCTATAGATTAAAAACAAAACAAACAATTAACATAGAAAACAAACGTAAATATGAAGGTTTAAGCAAGCAACAGCTTTTCTCTTTCTGAATTAGTTTTCATTCTATAGGACAAAAACATAAAAATTCAATTTTTCAGATCAAAAGTGTTCTTCTAAAATGTGAGGTCTCTAAAATACTTATAGACCTAGAACTACCTAGTCCCTTTAACGTAATTCGCCTAAAGTTTTGAGTGATTTGATAGGTTGTCATAGACTATAATAAAACACAGCTAGTGTTACAATTACAGGTGTCTTTTTATACCTCAAGGCTACAACCTGTATTAGTCTACAGATTGGAATCAATGGTCTCACGTGAGTAAACACGACTAAAATTACTCAGCCTTATCTATATATCTTACTATAGTCATCAAGTAAATAAAGCCCATAAACCCCAAACAAAGGTAACTATCATGTTATCAGGCTTTAAATCAGACTATAATAGTACATGATGAAAATTAAAAACCTTTCGTCTCCTTACATATTGTTCTGAGTTATAAGATGTAAGCCCATGAAACCTTTTGGTTTGACACGGGTTAATTGTTTTCCAAACTAAGTCAGCACGCTATATGACTATATTAAGACTTTTTGTGATTAAATTATAAGCAGTACAGATATGAAAACTACAGATCTTCTGGGTTTAAATAGATTTCCTGGTTTCGGTGTACTCTGTTTATTATCTTAGATCATTATTAATACTCTTTAAATTTATCTTCAATGCCATTTGGTAGAACGACAGATAGCATTGCGTTGATTGATGTTAGATATATTGGATGGGTATTAATTGATGAAAAGTTGAAATATTTTTTTCTTAAATGGTCCATTGTTACAAATGTAGTTAATTCAAAGCAGTGTATAAAATAATTTAATATTTGAATGTTAAATGAAACATTTTGTGTAATATCTTCTTATTATGATATATGGGACCAAAAACCCGAATAATCATCGAACAAAAAACCAAATACACAAAAAAAATCGTTTAAAAATTCGTTTTAACACATTAGATGAAAAGTAAGGTTAAATTAGTGTACAATTTACCAAAGCGGGTACAAATTTGTTAACTTCAAGGGGTAACCTATTATATTCAGCATTTGAATCAAAACATTGGAAAGTCGGAAACCAGAAGTATTTAAACTAGAGGCTCCCAGGAGCCTGAATCGCTCACCTGATCTCTTATGCTAAAGCCTCTTACCTAGTGTGCAACATGGTCTACATGTACTTTGTAAGTAACATTAAAGAAACTAGTAAGGATAGAAACATTTTTAAGATAAAGAATACAAAGTTTACAAAGCTTTCCATTAGAAAAAAACCCAAACAAGTTGAAATTGATTGAAAACACTTAAAGTGGGATAACTCTTTAAAGGATGATCTGACAATTTTGACCCTAAAATCATTTTTGTAGATCTTAATGTTCTGAACAATTTTGCAATGCTAACTATTCCCCTAGCTCTTATGGCTTTGAAGATTAAGTCCAAAAACTATGATTGTGTAAGGGGAAATAACTCCTATTAGGAGGCATCCCACAACTTTGACTCATTGGAAAGTTTTGTAGAGCTTTTGATGCTGAAAAGGAAGGTGGCTTCAGATTTTCTCTATCTCTTATACTTTTTGGGCTATAAGCTAAAAACTATGGTCTGATCCCCTTTTCTATTTTTAGTAAGGGCAGCCATGTTAGCTGGTCGACGTTCACAAATTTCATCAACTTGGCAGAGGACATCCTAAAGATCAAATGTACAAAGTTTGAAAGCAATCCCATCAGTGGTTTCAGAGAAGAAGATTTTTAAAAATCAGTTAAAATTGATAGAAAAATCAGATAAAGGGGAATAACTCCTAAACGGTTGATCTGACAATTTTGACCCTGAAATCATTTTTGTAGATCTCAATAAGCTGAACAATTTTGCAATGCTAACTTTTCTTCTAGCACTTACAGTTTTCAAGAAAAAGTCCAAAAACTGTGAAAATGATAAATTTTGACGATTAAGGGGAAATAATTCCTATAAGGAGTCATCCCACAACTTTGACTCAATGAAGAGTTTTGTAGAGCTTTTGATTCTGAAGAAGGAATGTTGCTTTGGATTTTCTCTATCTCTTATACTTTTTGAGCTTTAAGCTAAAAACTATGATCCGACCCCCCTGTTCTATTTTTAGTAACAGCGGCCATGTTGGTTGGTCGACGTTCACAAATTTCACAAACTTGGTAGAGGACATCCAAAAGATCAAGTGTACAAAGTTTCAAAGCAATCCCAACAGTGGTTGCAGAGAAGAAGATGTTTGAAGAAAAGTTAACGACGGACGACGGACGCTTAACGATGACAATGACTAAAAAGTACTGTCTCGCAAATGTACCCAAAAAGCTCGAACAAAGTAGCCAAATCTAAAACCGAGGATATTGACCATCTGTAGTACAAGGAAAGAGAAACTCGGTGTTTTAACAATATAGAATTAGAATAGGAAATTTCGTTAAAAAGAAAATAAAACAGATTAATTTATTCGTTTCAGGCTAGACTGATGACCCTGACGACGAGTCATGTGATAACTGTCAGTACCTTTGGTCCACCAGTAGCGCGGTTATCGATTCAGTGGTTTCAAAATAAAAAAAATACTCAAGTGGGTATAATCTTGAACGGATAGTTTGGTTAAGTTGCATATTTTCATTTTAAGGATTACAGCCTCTCTCAGCATTTAAATCAAATCATTGGAAGATTGGAAACCAAAATGACTGCAAGAAAAATGTAATGCAGTTAAAAATTACCACATTGAACTTTTGTTGAAATAAAATAAGTTTTTTTCTCCATTTTTTAGTTTGTAACTTAGCCGATTTATTCTTTACCATTTAGATTGCTCTACATATAGTCTACTAAAACTAGAAATATGGCTTATCAAACTTGGTCATCTATAACAGAATGGGAATCAAAAGATCCTTTTAAAAGGATCAAAAGATTCCGTAAATAGAATTGTCTCAAGGCTGACGGGTATCCCAAATAGGTAATTTTAATCTAAAATGTAAATGTCTTAATTATAATTATTTGAAAAAGACCCCTAAACACAATGTACCGTGAATTGCAGGCTATAAAACCATTAGGAAGACGTCATGATCGATTTTTGGACGTCACGTTACATATTTTAGCTTATGTAATCCTTCATATTAAACAAACTGGTATTCCAAACGGAATTTCTGCTGCAGAAGGTGGAAAGCCCAGTTATGTATACAGCAATAAACTATTAACTATGATTAGCACAATCAAGATTAAATCAGGGTTTGAATTATCAGGGTAATAGTTTTTCAGTTTTTGAAAGGCATAAAGCAACATTGCACTAAAATGTTTATTTGTTTTAACATCTTTATTTAGCATCAATAGAAACCTATAAAGCATTGCATAATGTCAGTGTATTTTTGACATTAAACCATGTTAATCATTTAGTTTTATGGTGATCTTGTAAACAAAGTAACCAAATGATTATTGCCAAGATCTTAAACCCAACATACTATATAAAGAGGGTAAAATAAAAACGGGTTTTTTTTTGATGTATGGAGTAATCACTGATCAGCATCTTTTGTATCAAAACATTGGAAGGTCGAAAACCAAAGCATTGAAAGAAAAGTACCGTGACACAAAAGTTCGAACAGGGAAGCCAAATCCAGCACCACTTAACACAAAAGTTCAGAAAGGAAAGACAAATCCAGAACCGAGGGAACCATGAAAGTTCGAACAGGAAAGCCAAATCCAGCACCACTTAACACAAAAGTTCATAAAGGAAAGACAAATCCAGAACCGAGGGAACAGGGAAGGCAAATCCATCACCGAGAGAACCATGAAAGTTCGAACAGGGAAGCCAAATTCAGCACCGATAGAACATGAAAGTTCGAAAAGGGAAGCCAACTCCAGTACCGAGGGAAAAAAAACTTGAACGGGGAAGCCAACTCCAGCACCGAGGGAAAACGTTCGAACAGGAAAGCTAAATCCAGCACCAAGTAACAAAAAGTTCCAACAGGGAAGCCTATAATTCAGCACCGAGGAAACCATGTGTTTTAAATGATTATAAATTCAGACATTTGCAATTTCAGATACAAAAAAATAAATCATACTTTACATTTGTAAAACTCGTTTAAGAAAGGTCTGACGCTTAGTTAATAATAAAAAAAACATTTTTCCTTTTTTAAATTGTCGTATTCTATAGTGTCCATGTAAGTGGATATAATTGACCAGTTAAAGTTAGGCTGCTGTCACTATGAAAGAAGCAAAGGTGCACCAAAGGGGTAATCAGTATCATAAAACCGTAAAGACAAAGACAAAACCGGCAGACAAAAAATCATCACAACAAAACAAACCACATAACAACATAAAACACACACACACATAACAACAAAACCGCATTCAGCAACGCGAACTCAAGTCGAAACGAGAGTGAACTCAGGTGCTCCGGAAGAGTAAGCAGTTCCTGCTTGCTATAGCACACCCGTCACGTTGCCAAAGATTGATTAAGTGTTGGTCAAATCCGGAAAGGATGACATTACAAAACTCTATGTCAAACCAACATCTGTGCTCATCTGAGAGATAGAAATCCCGTATTTGTATACAAGCACATGATGTCGTCCGTAAAATTTCTTGAGTGATGACAACAACCTGGGAGCAACGTACCCCTGTGTTAACAATTTGCTTGTCAGCCGTGTGGCTCTATCAAGGAAGTCGTTGCACTCCCCACATGCTCTGGAATAGCGAATCAATTGTGATACGTAAACTCCAGATGCTGGACTATCTTTGTCTATTTAACGACCTCTTAGATATTCAAAGTAGTTTGTGGTCTACAACTGAGCTTCTCTTTTCGGTCAATTTGCAATTTTTTAGTCTGCTTTTTATATTAAATGACTTAATATATATCATAAAAGATTAAAAGCATTTGAAAAAAAAATAATGTTTTTTTTCTTTAAAAAATCTATTTTCATGGAAGATAATTGGCGGGAAAATGTGTGACAAATTAGAAAAAAATATATATATATAATCAAAATAAGTTTTTCTTAAATATCTTGAAAAGAAGAGTGGTAATCTTTTCCTTGTTGATACTTGATGGTATGTATGCCAGGTATGTATGGCTTGTCATCTGTGAAATAAAACCAAAATATGACGGGTTTACAGCACACGTTGCTAAACGACACCTTTTTATTATCTATGCAGAAAAACTTTGCGCCATGAATTTCAAAGAACATTAATCTGTAAAAAGAATGTCCTGAAATTTACTCCATTTTTTCAAAATTGATCTCTTTAATTTTAATTCTACAAAGTTTGAGAACAAATCTAATGTATTTGGGGTTTTTTTTTACCCCCGAACAATGCACCTATTACAGGACAAAGCTCCTCTCTCTCAGTATTAACTCCAAAAATTGTTCAACAATTTGCTTGGCCAACCAATTAAAAATATGTGAGTTACAGTATTGGCAATTGCCATGTAGGATCTTTATTTTAGTGTGTTTATATACATGTATATGATTTACTGTATATGATATCTATTGATACATAATATTTTTAGTCGGGCTTCCTTCTTCCTCTTTCATAGAAATTTCATACCTATTAAAAATAACAGGTCATAATTTAGGAATAATGGCTGATACAATGACCTACATTTTTTCAAGGTCACGGGGGCCTGTATTGACGTCACCGATAACTGTCAGTCTAAAAGGTAAGATTTACAATGTCCAGACTAAGTCATAGCATCGCAACACTTTCCTATATACGAGATAAAAATAGGTTAGATTACCAATACTTTTTTCTATTGGATGATACCCTATTCATTGCTTAGCATACAAATTAGCAACAAGAAATGAATCATTTATTGATTTAGCTTGGCTTGAGTATAATTGCTAAAGACAGAGACTTCACCTCATTGTTTCTGAGATTTACATATATTTTTATAGAACCCCGTTCAGGATTTGGTAATGGTTCAAAAATGAGAATTACGAAATCGAAAATTAAAAAAAATCTTCCTTGTTCGTGATTTTTTACTATCATTGGCTACTGGATGTTTGCCAAGAAATATTACGTTAATATATAATTTCATATTTAGAAATTCTAAATTCCCAATAACCATTTACGGTGTATATATTCTCTGAAATCTGAGATAAGTCTAAATTCAGAAAGGACGAAGGGCAGGCCATTTTGTTGTCTCATTCCTGATTTATTTCCATATTTTTGGAAGTTTTTTCCCTTAATTTACATATTTTGTCTTTTTTCAAAAATTGATTTAAAAGTTATTTCTTTAACCAAATTCTTTATCAAACATTTACTGATAATTTCATTATAATAACTTTCTGAAAAGGGGACAGTTTTGATTAATTTCGGTTTCATCTTGTCAGTTGTTCCAGTTTAGAACGGGGTGTATCTTCCCTTTTATATTTAAATGATCTGCACATTGTTTGCAGGCCACGTCCATTCAAAGCTCAATCTCCCAGGATGGGTTGCTGGTGCTTCACAAGATAATTTAACTCAAGTGTAATTGGACTATTCAGTCCGCTCAATAATTGTTTAGTGTTTGCATAATGTTTTCTAATTTTGTGACTTATAAATTTATCGTATTGAAAATACTTTAGCAAAACATTTTTAACGTATATAATGTGGACATAATCAAAAACGACTAGCAGCAACCATTGTATGGTTAAAACTGAAAGCTAACTCCTGTTTTCCTTTATCAGTTTTTACAAGTTAATGTGGCATCATAAATGTTGTTTAACACCACATTTTCTTTATTAATAACTGTAAAAATAATGACAATAATTATTGCCTAAAAAGATGTTCCTCCATTATATATAAAAATATACTTTTATTAAGATTAAAAATATATTGTGACACAGAAATGGTTCATTACCACACTAGGTAAACGCTGTCCGCGAGAGAAATGATATTTCGCGTTTTTTCTGTACTGATATTTCATGTTGTCTGGTCTACTTGCATGGGTGCTCCATTAAACATGTTATTTTCGTCAGTTTTTACCTTTTTAATACTGCTTGTTGTAAAAATTTAAATCATTTATTATTTGTCTTGGACATATTTAGTTAATCTTTGAAAAAAATCAGCATAAAACAAAAGAAAAATAACCAATAAAGAATAATTACTAGACAAACGGTGGAAACAAAGTAATTACATATGAAAAATATACGGGTTTGAAGGAAAAGCAAGTGTAAATGCAGGTTAATAAAATCTTTAGTCGGTATGATTCATAAAATTACTTATTTGATAGATCATAAACTGAAATTCAGCAATCTTAAAATATTGACTGTACTGTTATTCTGTGTTCATGAAATCATTCTGTACTGTTACTTCGTGTATTAATATATCAACATTGTACTGTTATTTCGGGTATCATATTCTTATTCAAATATTTTAAAAAGAAGAAAACAGATCCCTCTGTGAAAATCAAAGGTTATGTTTAATCAAAAGAAATAACCAATCTAAAAGTATCACCTTTAAAGATATTCTTAAATAAGTACCAAAATACGTTAAAATGCCTTCTTTTACAATTAAGCTCCAGTATTTAATAAATCCCTTTTGGCGTTACTATCGTGATGCTACAGGGACCACAGATAGACATATTTTATACCATACCAATAAGGTAAGACAGTTATGGCTTTAATCTCAAGCAGCACGAAATCAACTCGGCAATCAGAGAGAAAAAACATGAAAAGGGTGATAAAGTGCCGTTTATATTGTAAATTGTGTCGCGTACACTTATTCCACATCTTTCCATAAAATGATGATGAAGTAGAAACGCAACACCTATGGGTGAATATAGTTTTAACTGTCACTGAAAAAAGGAGGAATGGGTTGAATCTGGCAATTTAGCCTACTGCAGGGGATCCTATAGGTCCTACTCTTATTGAGTCCCCTACAGTATGGTTCTTCAAGGTGCGAGGAATGTGACATTTCCCCCCGGCTTCACTGTGTACTACTATGTTAGCTGTCAGGGTTTCCGCATTATAGCCTTACAATTCCGGTATTCATTGTGACAGGGTTATCCCACTCAACCACCTTGGGCACACAACCCAGTCGCTCTGCAGATTAAGCGGCCTGACCCGACGTCAGGTTTTAAGTACTCTGGTAACTGGACTTCAACGAGAAGCTTAGCACTGGTGCAGGCCTATCACGCACGGTTTTATACCACACATTTATTGAAATTAGGGACCAACACAAGAGGAATATGTGCTACATCTTGAGTCGAAGTTGCGCATTTGCATAAGCAGATTCCATAACATTATATTCCCCATAGAACAATGTTGAAGTACAGGTATGTTCGATCAAGAAATATTCTTAAGGGGGGGGACAATTTTTAACTTATGAATGAATTGGTTTGAACATGAATTTCATTTTATTTGTTTATGCACGTGGCTGTAGTACTAATCGTGTAATTGAGTTGAGAAGAAAGTACATACCAAAATATTATGTCGATTATCCAGGAGTTTTTGGGTATAAATAAGATGCAATGTTGTTTAATTAAAAACAAATGTATCAATACCAATTACAAAACAAGAACAGATTCTAAGTCCACCACCCGTTGAGTGGGGAAAAATCTAAGTCGAAACGTTAAACAGGAAGTAGATGAGCGACAGATCTGAAAACGCATCTCACCATATGGGTTACCTACTTGAAACTGCATACCAAATATCAAAAGCCTATGATTAATAGTTGCTGAGAAAACTTTTACGAAAAAAAAATTGTGACGGACAGACGCACGCACGCACGCAAACACGAACGGACGGACGTCCGGCATTTTTATGTCCCCGCTCCGCGTTGCGGCGTGGGACAAACAAAGGTAAACTATTAGAATAGTTATTATTTGTCTTGCCTATAGCTATCTGGCTGTAATATGATTGTATTGTATAACAAGGGGTTGCAACAAGTCGTGCTATGGATACTCCAACTCGACTCTTCCGAAAACAAGATGTAGTATAAGTTACATTGCCTTGCATGTATAAATGAAAGTAAGTCAATCTTGCAACTCGAAGTCTGTTTTTTAATATACGATTCAAATTTTCAAGAACACAGAATATCAGTACAGTTTAACAGAAATAACAGTACAGTAAGATTTTGACAGGCAAATCGGAACAGGAAATATCAGGACAGTAGGTTCTCTGTTACGAGCATTTTCTACCATGTATAATAAGAAAGAAAGGATGTAATTGCGTTTTGTATAAATAGTGACCCTTTTTTGAAGTGTTTTGAATCTCCGTTCATTAAAAAATATTTGGAAAAAGGGTAAATTCTCGTAAATTATTCAAAATGCATACCTCTGCTAAAAAATAAAAAAATATTGTCGATAAAGTACAAACAAAATCATTAAAACTGAACGGAGATGGAAATTCATCTTTAACAAAGACATTGGAGCAGCATATACAATTTCATGCTTCATATAGTTAACATAAACACCGATTTTAGTTTTGGTGTCCAATGTCAACAATAACCCGAAATATCCGTACAGTGAAAACGCGAAATATCTTTGCTCTCGCGGACAGCGTTTACCTGGTGTGATTACGCTTATCTTGTCTACAATCTTTGTCAATAAAGATAAAAGTTAATACAAACAAAATAACTATTACAATGTTACCTTAGTTAAGGTGGTTCGGGAGTATAAACTGAGCATCTTTTTTCGGACACCATGCAAATTTTTAGTCTGCATTTCCATTAAAATGACTTTAAATAACACAAGAGATGCAAAATTTAACTCTTTATTTTATTTTATTAATGGAATAAACATCACGTAAAAATTTAAAAAGAAATAAGGCCTTTCCTGAAAAATTCTATTTTCAAGGCAGATAACTGGCGGGAAAATATGTGACAATTTCTTATTGAAAAAAGTTTTTCTTTTAAAAAACTAGAAAAGAAGGTCTGTGACCCAAGTTTTTTTTTATATTTTTCAAAAGATAGTACTAGTATATCTTGCTTGTTATTTATGAAATATTACTTAAATCTGATGGGTTTCCAGCTCACGATGATGCTAAGTAACATTTTCTACCTTTATAATTTATTGAAAATACAATAGTGTAGGTCACCAACTTTGCCAGATCATAAACGTGTATCAGCTCGTGTTGCCAGTTTTTAGTTTGCTTTGGTATGGACCAAGATTTCAAAATGAGTTATATAGAACCTGCATATTATTCATTATCCATTTCATCATGTTCAATAAAATTGCATTTTTATTTCAATCTTTCCTGTACATCATGAAACTGTAGATTCTCTTTTCCAAAGGTGCTTTTTGTCAATATGCAACCATAAATTTGATTTCTACCGTGAAAATAATTTGAATTTTTGCATTATGGTCAACGCAATTTGGTTTTGATGTTTCTTTGTCGAGGCAGGCTAACTCAAAATGAAGAGAAAGTTTTATCTTGCACCGACCAATATTAAAACAGATGTAGATTTATTTGTAAAAAAAAAAAACAAAGTCAAAGGGATAAAATAATTCAAAGCGCGATTGATCTACCTAGCTCAGTCAGTACTTGTACAGAATTCTTTATGATGTACTATGTAATTTAGAAACTATAGGTTCTGGTGGAATACAGGTCCACCGAGGGTAATATTAAGCCTGATCGTCAGACATGTCTGACACAAATTGTAACAAATGACATCTTTCCCAATTTTCCAATTGTGCTTATTCAAAATATAGTTTGAAAATCCATCTGTCTCCCCTTCTACTGCATAGTGTGCTTGGTTTGGCTTCCTCTTTCGACCCCATTGAGAAAAAAGTACTATATGTTTGATACTGTTAGTTCTAGACCGTCCAATCATTTTATCTTATGCTTCTGGTGAGAGGTTACTCTTTAAAATATCAATATATAAAATAACCAAAATGACTGTTTAATTGATACCCGATTAAATATTTTTCTGTATATAATATGAAGATCTATAACAGAGACAACACATACACACACATGAACGTTGAAACCCTCGCTGTTTTTTGGAGAGGGCATTAAATATACCAAGACATTATTACAAACTCACGGCAATCACGCCCCAAAAGATGATAATTTGTGACCTTTCTCAGAAATGAGTTAAAATACACTGTTATATCTAGGGTTAATTCATTTGATAATAATCGATATCCCAGTTGCTGGATTTGGCATTCCCGTTCAAACCTTTTGGCTCATTCAATACTTTTGGCTATTGATCTTCAAATGTTTTGATTCAAATTCTTTTAAATGAGAGGTTTACTCCTAATAATATATCAAAATACAGCATGACCAAATTAACCGTTTGTATACCAGTTTTGGTATTTGTATTTTAATAACTAGTATAATATTATGATTCTGTTTGCCACCTTTTCATTTTACCAATATAATCATCAGATAAGGATTGAATAAATTTACTATTGAAGGCTTTAATTGGTTTATTTGTGTAAAATGCACTTTTTTGTTGTTTATACTTAAAAAAACAATAGTACTTATAAACTAGCTATATGTCTGGAAAAATGGGAAAAGAAAACAATGAAATACATATCTGCATGTATCTTAACACAATCAAACTAAATGAACTCGTGAATTAGATTCGATGAATATTTGATGACAGCTGGTCTGAGAACTCAGTAACCTTATATTCTGTTTTATATATTAATGCCTTTTTATTTTTTTTTAACCTCACTAACCTAGTTTGTCACCATCAATTGTTCAGTATCAGTCCCAGGAAACAAAATGTCATAACATGATTATTGTGTTCTATTGTTTTGATATTATTTGAAATACTAGTAAAAACAATATTCCTACTTATTAGATACAAATAACAAAACGGGTATAAAAACTATGAATTTCGGTTTGCTACATCTGTATATTTCAACGCGTAACCGCTCATCAACAGCATTTAAAGATTCAAAAGTATTGAAAAAGTACTAAGAGCAAAACTGTTCGAACAGGGAATCCAAATCAAGCACCCAGGATATAGACTGTGTGCACTTCAATGGTATTTGAAATGCTCTAAATAGGAGTGGAGAAAATTTTGTCATGCTACATATATATCAAATCAAATGAAGATACAAAGATTGCAACAAAGTTTCAAAAATAAAGTATGAAAAGAAAATTATTCGTTATCTAAAAAGCAAGCAATCTGATAAAAAAGAACTGATTTCTATACATTTGAATGTCCCACTGAAACTTCTTTGCTTTTGCAGATAATTTTTTAAATGATTTTTTTAAATTGATGTCAAATAAACTTTACAACTGGACTATGAATTTCTTCAGCTCCTTCTAGCTTTTTATAATCAATGAAGGTGAACTTTCAAGCAGAATAAAAGCGAACTGGTTGGCTTGTAACAGAATACTGGGGACTAGATATATATCAAATCAAACGGAAGGTAGATACAAAAAAAATGTAACAAAGTTCGTGACTAATAATTAATAAAGTATGAATGGTAAATTATTCATTATTCTGAGAGAAGAAACCAATTCAGCATCGAGTATATTGACCATGAGCAGTTTAAGAAAAGAAAAGAGACTTTGTTACATTTGAATGTCCCACTGAACCTTCTTTATTTTTTTGGATATTTTTAAATGATATTCTTTTATAAAATTTGTGACTGTGATTTTCACTTTAATTTACAATTAATCAAGCCTAAGGTGAAGGTTAGCTTCAAGCAGTATGAAAACGAACTGGTTGGCTTGTTCTGTACTAACAACAGCTGAAGTCATGTCTCATTGATCCACACTTGATTTCCTTTATTAATTTTAGTATCTTTATTAATTTGTACCTAGTTGTCTTTTCTATTTACTCCACATTTTAATGGGAAAACAAGCGTAAAAAGACGACTTTGATCTACATTGTCATGACCATTCAGATATTATCTTCAACATGCTGCAATCGTATAAAGATATAATTGTTATAAGTTAAAACATTTTTAATTGAAAAATATAAATTGCCATTTATGAATAAAACTAGGTCTTTGATGAAGTAGTAATAAGTAGTAATAATATATCGATGTGAGAACAAATATCTACATCAATTAAGTACATGCTAGTTAATGATTTGGAAAACATTTGTCCTTATTGGCCGATTACATTCCGATTCATCAATCTACAAGCACTTGGTACACATGGTTCATCCCTTAACCTTTAATTCACTGATTCCCACAAATAAACAAAGATTTCCCCTTTACATATGCATGGACAATATTTTTACTCTTTTTGAATCTAAGCAGAGATTTATTTCATAATCTTTTAACAACTGAATTTAAGTATAAATTCGAATAAAATTCAACTTTTGATTACAATTGTACAATTGTAGAATTTAGATACCTCCATGATTTATGTTGTTTTTTGCTTGTTTTGTATTCATGTATATGTTTTAAGTTTTGTAAAGCTATAACCAATGCGGTTTACTGTGTGCTTTAATAAGATAAAAATAAATCATAATCAGCAACAACTGATGTCACAACTTAAAAAAAATGTCCTTATAACCTTTCCCACCACTGGTTGGCACAATCTAACAAACATTTACAAAATAATCCTTGTACCACTTATGCCACATCTTTTAAAAGGTCCATATCTACACGTCGAATAAGATGGTTGATATTTCATCTAAATTTATAATTCTACAGCTTAAGGATCATCTTTACACTTTGTAAAAAAATGACTGAGATTTTAACTCTTTTTAGCTCACCTGGACCAAAGGTCCATGTGAGCTTTTACCATCACTTGGCGTCCGTCGTCGTCGTCGTCGTCGTCGTCGTCGTCGTCCGTTAACAATTTTTCAAAAATCTTCTCCTCTGAAACTACTGAACAGAATTTACTGAAACTTGGTATGAATGATCCTTAGGGTGCCCTACACCAAACTTGTGTTTGGATTTTTGATCCATCAAAAAACATGGCCGCTGTTACTAAAAATAGACCAGGGGGGGTCAGACTACTGTTTTTGGCTTGTAAATCATGAAGTATAATAGATAGATGAAATCTGATGCCATGCTTCTGCTTCAGCATCAAAAGCTCTACAAAAGTCTCTATTTGGTCGAAGTTGTCAGATAGGAGTTACTGCCCCTTAAAGGTGAAAAATAGCATTTTTTCATGTTTTTGGCTTCTAAAATGAAAATTATAACAGATAAAGAAAAGTTGTTGCTTGCTTAAATGTTCAGCTCATTTAGCTCTACAAAAGTGTCCATAGAGTCGAAGTTGTCAGATGACCCCTTATAGGGGTTACAGCCCTTTAAAGGCGTAAAATAGTGTTTTTGGCCTGTAGAATGAAAACTATTGCAGATAGAGAAAAGCTGTTGCTTGCTTAAATGTTCAGCTCATTAAGCACAAGGAAAGCCTTCATAGGGTCAAAGTTGTCAGATGACCCCTTATATGGGTTACAGCCCCTTAAAGGTGAAAAATAGCGTTTTTGGCCTGTAGAATGAAAACTATTGCAGATAGAGAAAAGCTGTTGCTTGCTTAAATGTTCAGCTCATTTAGCTCTACAAAAGTCTTCATAGGGTCGAAGTTGTCAGATGACCCCTTATATGGGTTACAGCCCCTGAAAGGCAAAAAATATTGTTTTTGGCCTATAGAATTAAAATAATTGCAGATAGAGAAAAGCTGTTGCTTGCTTAAATGTTCAGCTTATTTAGCTCTACAAATGTGTTCATAGGGTCGAAGTTGTCAGATGACTACTTTAAGGGGTTATTGCCCTTTAAAGGTGAAAAATAGTGTTTTTGGCCTATAGTATGAAAACTATTGCAGATAGAGAAAAGCTTTTTCCTGCTTAAACATTCAGCTCATTTAGCTATACAAAAGTCTTCATAGGGTTGACATCAAGACCAGGTGAGCGATTCAGGCTCCTGGGAGCCTCTTGTTTCAGTATATATGTAGCCTAAACTACACATTTAAATGCTTGCTTCTAGATAAATAATTTTTGCATAAAGTTGTAATATTCTGGTAACATTCTGTACACTTGATGCATTTTGCCGAGTTATTTTCTTTTTGCGTTTTTCAGTTCAAATATCACAATTCCTGTCATTTGGCCTCCACATTCAAGGTAATTTCATTATTGGTGTTATTAAATCTACTCACACAATGTTATTTAGGGGTATGTCATGCTTTATTCAAGTTACTTATTGAACAAAAGTTTTCTTCTAAAATGAAAGAGGAAATGATCGGAGAATTTTATATCTAGACGCTGCTATACTGTATATTTTATTTCTATGTATAATTAAAGTCGTACATAGACTACAAAAATAGGTAAAATTTCTATCATTTTATTCGAAGTGTAGGAATCAACTTCGAGAAAAAAATGAAAAAATTATAGCTTTTCTCTTGTTTGCATGCTCTATCCGTTTTATTTATGTTCAAGTTGCACCTAAAATAAAACCTGAAGTACCCCTTAATGTTCTCAACCAGTATGCACCAATATGAGTAGATTTAATAACAGCAATAATGAAATTACATTACTCGTAGTGGCAAAGTAGGGCAGGGCGTTGTTGATATATGGCTATATTTGGGTGAACTGAAAAAGGAAAAGAAAATGCCCCGCAAAAACGGATCAAGGGTACAAATGAAAAATTAAAAAAAACTATACATAAAAAATACTTATGTACACAAGGCTTCATTGCTATACCTTATTTAACAATTGAATGTTTAAGATGTTAGTTAAGATGGTACATAGACTGAAAAGAAGTAAATATTCTAAGTGTAAAGATGAATAAAGGTAACAACGTAACTACCGAACTGGGGTGATCAATCTCATATATCCAAGAGGCAGACAGAACAAGGCAAAGACATACTGGAGAAATTGAAGATCGCAATGGTCCTGACTTGGTACAGGCATTTCAAAAGAAATGATGGGTTGAACCAGGTTTTATGAACCTTAAATTACCTATGTTTACTTATTGTCATAACTGAACGAAGATTTATCTCTTTAACAATGAGCCGTTAATAACCAGGGTTTAACAAAGGTTTACTTATTTGTTTTGCTACAACTAAATAAAGATTAACCGATTTACTTCTGTTTCACTGATGTAACAATCTCTGTGCCACAATTGTACATTGATCCTATACCATTGTTTGGTCAAAGATGACAGTTGCCGAATAAGTTGTTCAAATGAGATAAGGTGATGTCGGAAGTAGAAAGCGCTTACCCTTTCGGAGCAGCTGCGTTCATTTTCATTCCCATATAAGTTTACGTTGCTGTATGTACTGTTAAGTTATCATATGTGTTTTTGTATGCTGTTTGGTTCATTTTGGGGATGTTTTATATCTTCCTTTTGTCTTGGTATAACAGTAACATTAACATTAATTATTTTATTTTCCAAAATAGGAGCCCACATGGAGCAAAAGGAGTAACAAACACAAGAGGAAAGTACATGATTTTAAAGACATGAAGAGACACAATTAAAAGACAATGAACAATTGTCTTGTAGTACTACAATTCATATGTGAAATGACAATATATAAAAAAGAATACAATTAATGTACCATATACTTGTTAATTTGAACAGTCTATGATAAATTTAGCAGTGGCTGACAATATCTGCGGGTTTTCATTACTTCAAAGGAAACTAAGGAATATTAAACGATTATCATTATCAAGATTGTCAAAATTTGGAAATTTTTTAGTAACAAGATCAAATAAGTTTACACTATTAGTATTATATTTTGTGTACATCTGCATAGAAATAAACTTCATTTTAAGAACATTTTTTTACAATATCTTTCGGTATCTATCGGTATGTTTGGACTGATAAGACATTTGTTACCCCTTTACTTCACATTTCTGTCTTTCATTATAAAATCATATGTACTTAGTTATCTGAAAGTAAACCTTCAAAATGTCAATGATGTGTTCTTTAGGTAACATACAGTTTACGGTAGTTTGCAAGGTTGATTACAGTTTAGTTATTGGATGTCATTGTCATCTGGTATCATTGCTGCTGGTATTATTGTTGGTATTGGCTTCATTGGTTTTTGCTACTAATTTTGCAGCAAAAGCCCTCAGAGTGGAGCATATGTCTATGTGTAGCTCATGCTTACATATATCTTGCAATGATTTAATATAACCGTTGCTAATTAGTTAATTGTGGTAACACTATGTCACTTGGTGACAAACAGGGGCGATTGCAGGGTGTCTACATGTGCTCTCACATGTCATGTGTTTTGTTGAGTAAAAAAATGCATTTTAGGCAATAATTACTTAGTTATTATTACAAAAACCGGTCAAAATTGAAGTTTTAATTTGTTTGTTTCGTTGTTTGTTTGAAAGTTAATTTTTGTGTGTCTTTTTATGGCATTGATATTGTTGGGGTTGGTGTTTTATTTGTTGGTTATTTATATTCGTTCTTTTCCGTTTCTTGTTTATTGTCTAGTTTTTTTTCTTTATTATCATTTTTTATAAATTCCGAAGTACAGTTGCTTATTAGTGAGACGTAAATAAAATAGCTTTTCCATCCAAGTTATCTTAAATTACAAGAAAAAGTGACATTTTGGAATCTATTTTTGATTAACTCATTAAAGAAAGGCACTAAATCTTTTAACAATTAATTTATAAGGGTAATTTTTAATTATCTTTTGGTATATTATTTGTTTTTCTATTTGTATAAGGACAGTAGAATTTGTCCCTTGGTAGTGGATCGATCCAGATTTGACCGTCTGGAAACCACATCCGCCGTCTGGTTAGTTAAGTCTTAATTATGATTCATTATCTAGATCAGATATTGTTTTGGATTTTCTGATTAAAAGTTATTGGAAAAATAATGAATTTATAGGACCAAAGTATATAAATATGAATTATTAGGATTATCTTTGATCTAGAACAATGTCTTGCTTCCCGACCGTCTATAATATTTAGTATTAGTTTCCATGGAATCAAACACTAACACTCTACTTGATGTATGGAGTAAAAGTCCTTATCCACTTTATTATAATGGAGATTGACCAATGTTTATGATTGCGGCCTGATTCTCACGTTATATGGTTATTAGTATGTCAAACGATAAGAACGGTCGGCAGGTTGATAAAACCTTGGCGAGGATGAAAGCCAAACCGCAAAACCAACAGACGAATACGTTTGTACTTTCAATGAAGACCTCTGAGTCATTTTTCTTTGTCAAACTATTAATTTGTTTAAATAGAGCAAAGTTTTTAATCTATCCTTGCAAATTTAGATATGTTTACATCGTCTTGATAAAATCAAAGTTATATAAGAAAAAAGAGGACAAAACAAATACACATTTTAATGGTTTTTTTTGGTATTTATAACCTCTATTTTATTTTAATTAAAGTTTGAGTTAATGTATAAGATAGAACATTTTGAAGTTTTATTAGCAATTAATGATGAGATTATTTGTAAATAAATACATGTGTTCTTTCTTGGATTGTGATAGTAACTTGACTCAGTTGAATCAGAAGAGTTCTCTCTCTTGTGTATTCATTACATATATAAACTTTGCAAAGATTTTATTTGAACTGATATCCAGAAGCCTTATGATACACAAGACTTTCAAATGTAAATAACTCTCTTTTAGGAGGACACTATAGAATATATTAGGCTTTGTTGTGTTTTGCATTGTCTTGTATAAAATATGCTTTAAATTAAAAAACCAAATCAGTACATTGCAAAACTGTCGTGCTAAGTTGCTATAAAATTGGCTAAAACTGAAATTATTAGCTATATTAATATAACTCCTCATTATAGTTATAGCCACGGTGTGACCATTTATAAAGTTAACCAGTTGAAAAACATAACTTTTATGTGTTTGTTCTTTTACCTGACATTGTTTTTCATAATTAAGACGGTAATGAACTTCATCAGACAGGTGTTAAATCGAAAGTCCTTCCGTCTGTATATTGTCTTGTCTACAACTTAAGTGCTTTATGGAGATCGTTTTCCTTTGTATCTGTGGAGACCGTCAATACATGGGGTATTTTTGTATCTTATAAAATGATTTTGTTTAATCGTTAGTTGAGATGATCAAATCGTTTTTCGATATTAAATTTTATGGTGTTTTTATAACTTAAAAATGTCCAGGAATCAGGGCCATTTTTATTGGTGTCAACTTTGGAGATTTCTTTTTTGTGGTTACAAAAGTCTTGACCATATTAATTAAAATGTCTGTTAAGCGGTGACTAATACCACCTGCAGTGAGAGAGAAAAAACTGTCACTGTTTCCGCTCCTCGTGTCAGAGGTTTTATAAATTATACACATCATTGAGTGCGATTTTGAACAGATTATAAGTTTGTTATAATCGGGCTTCCTAACACAAAAATTGAGTCACGCATGTTAACACCCATCTCTTCTATATTGAAAAAAAATAGCTTTTTTGTGTCAAGGGTTTTTGACAATCACTTTAAATAGGTGTTTTTTCAATTGTAGTTTTATACATGCTTGGATTATACATCTTCTCCACATCACGTCGACTTTTTTTATTCATTTTAATATTACTGATAAAATGTCTGTTTTGTTTCTGTTAATTATACTCTCTCAAAAAAGTAACGCAACAGGAGAAAATTTCCCTATATGTTTGAAGTAAACCTACCTTATTATAAATTGATATTGCCAAGCCGTTTTTCAATCATTTTTTATCAAATAAAAACCAAGAAAAAGAAAAATAAGTGAAGTTTAATTTTTATGATTTGGTCAAAATTCTAGCTGTTACGGGTTTTGCTAGAACGCGAGTAGAACATAACCAATGTTTTTCCACGGAAAATGTTGGTTGATTTAAACGGGTTTTTGACGCATTAAATTAACAGTTGATTTCTACTTGTGGTATCTTAAAAACCGGTTAAGTGACGATTTATCTAAAATCATAAAAATAAATTTCAATCATTTTTGGTTCTCTTGGTTTTTATTTCATTAAAATCGGTAAAGAAACGGCTTTGCAATACAAAAATAAAATTAGGTAGGTTTATCTAAAATATATAGGGAAATTTTGTATTGTTGCGTAACTTTTTTGAGTGAGTATATTTAAATGTAGGTATACAAAAACTCAAATAATAAATCATCCTAACACTTCAAAATTGATTAAGTCGATTTTTTGCACATATTATTTATTTATTATTCCATAAAATAAAACATTTTGTACAATTAATGAGATCAATATGAAAACCTTTGACATTTCTTAACACATTAATACAATATATTTACAGGCACCATATGAGATCATTTAACAAAATTAACCCTGTGGGTCACTTAATAACATCATGCCATGGTCATAAGCTGGAAACCGGCTTCCTACTGTTCAGATAACAGTGGGACACAGGGGGGTCCACATTTGGGCTAATTGGCACTACGATTGGGCTAAAAAAGATGACGTTTGGGCTCAAACTTAATTGGACAATATGCAGGTAAATACAGGTAGATATCATAATTCTGTATATTTTCTAAAAAAAATCTTAAGAGACACAACATCTGCCTCCTCAGTAGGACAGTTTTGTATAATATCCTTTCCGTGAATATTGGTCAAGTTTTTCTTTAAAGTCATGTAATCACCGTTGGCAATTATTGAAGCTTTGCAGTAATTTTAGGATTCTGCATTTCCAAGATATATCCCCGTCTTAAGAGTAATACTCATTCGGAAAGAAACTCCATATAGAGCTAAGCATTTTTTTTTGGTCATCGCAGTAACTTTTAACTCTTTACTATCCATCGCAAAAAATTAACAAGAATACCAAGTGATTTGTATATTTATTTCATTCAAGGCGAATAAAAGGGTTAAGAGGGGATTGAAACTGGTAAACAAGTATTTTGCATTTCCACTTTATGTTGTACAAAACTTATATTTTATGGTCAAAATATGAAGAATTTTATCACCTATATATATAAATATAATCTGTATGAACATTGGTAGATATCTAACTTTATTTACTTGTTCAGGTAAAAATCTAATTAACCCAAACGTCGAGTGCAATAAGCCCAAATGATAATCTGTATTTCTGAATTTTTAGCCCAAATGTAATACCCCCGACACAGACCTTTAAGGGGCATATAACGATTATATTTGTCGTTTTAGATTTATTCGATAATACTTCCATGGAAAAGATTGGAAAATTGACATTTTATACATTATGATATGTTTGTAGAAAAAAAACAAGAGAAATATTCAAAACAAGGTTCTGCACATTAAAACTATTATTTTCAGATAGATCTAACTCATATACATCGATCAGTTTAAGAATGTGTTTAAAAATCAAAATTACAACAAAATGAATAAAACAATCTTATCATAACATCTTTCTGTAGCATTTTTTTTACATGTTTCAATGCTACCATCAAAATGCATACTTTTTGAGACTTCTAATTTTAGCTATTGCATTTCAATCATTTTGAAGAGTGATTAGTCTGTAATAACATCTTTTAAATATGTGGCATGGAAATTCATTGTAAGAAAAGATATTGGTTGCAACACACATAGTTCTTGTTAAAAATATTGGTGGTAAGAGATATAAATTGCTTTTAAAAGTCAAAACAGAGAGCAAACAAGAATAAACATGTATATAAAAAAACGTAAAAACGCAAAAATGTCCACTAAAACAACATTTATATATCAAGCATAAAATAAAGCACTTGAAGAACAAAATTAATATGTCATGTTTTTTTAATTGAGCAAAATCAAAGGTTCAATTAGTTCACGTGAAACATCTGTCCAAAAATACAAGCCTTAATGCTGACTAGAAATCTTACAATATCTTTTGAAATGAAAATATTTTTAAGACAAAATATTAAAAACGAAAGAATATGGAATATGTGCCAGAAAGACACAATCCACATATTGAAATGACCCCGACAAATGCACAATGCAAAATTTCACTGCGTGTGAAGTGCTTTTCTGGATTAACCTTCATCAGACACGCTAGGAGTAAAAAAACTTGGAAAACCGGTAGAACATTAGATTTGATATAACAAAAACAGAAGCCAAAATATTAAAAATTAAAGTTGTTATCATAATCAAATATCTTTTGAACTGAATACACAGTGATATGTGTTTCAGAGGCTGATAAATGTTGAAAAGAAATATTTCATCTTTAAACAAATACTTCAAGTGAACATAATGATGAAGATCAGGAACATTTTAATGTACTATAATGAATTAAGTAAGATCCATTGTAGGTACTTAACGATTATATCACTTTTAAGAAGTTTTGAAGGAGTTTCCATATCAACATATAAGTATACAGATTCTGTAATTCAATTCTTATCAGTAACGTTAAAATAAATGTGATTTGTCATGTAATAGTAACAGAATAAAAGATGATCTGATTAGATATATGACTGACTTATATCTACATAAAATGGTAAATGATTAATGCTTAATTATGATATATACAATAGAATTACTAGTCATTTAAATGTAACCGATTTGAGACAGTTACTCATAATGCATATGGTTAACATGATATATTAGTTATTGTAAAATTGAAAAAAAGATCAGAAAGATAACTTTTATAAAAGATCGTTCCGCCTACATTTACTAATAACAATTCAAACGTGGAGAATAAATGATATTGTCATGTTTAAAGATCTATACATTGGTGTATAATTTTGTCTTTGGCGACAAAACACATTGTCAATTAACTCAATTTTTCAGATCATCCTTTTCATACTGTCGTCAGGGGTTCGACAAGGTGATCAGATCACTGCTCTATCATTCTGTAATCTTGTATACAGTCATGTTTTATTGTTTCAAGAAGCGTCTAGTATTCCTGGTTCGTCGAATATCGCAGGGAAGATATTGGCAACGCAGTTGTGTGTCTTCATGATAGACAGGAGTTGGCTAAGTTCTGTGTTTAGTCTTCTTACCTCATCTTTTAGGTCTTTGTTTTGTGCTTCTAACTCTGATGTAGTCTGGAAGTTAAAGAAACAACATTTGTCAAATCATCTTGAACGGTGAAAAAAGTGACTTTGTACGACGAACTTGCATTGAAAGCGCAATATTGAAAATGCCATGACGGTTTCCAAACCAAAATTAAAATAAACTAATTTTTCACAGAGCTTTTTTTAAATTGATGAATACAATAGTTAAACATTGGTTTCCTTAAAGTACGGCGTCAATGTACGAGTTGTACAATTTGACAATATATAATAACGACAAACATAGTCAAGCATCTTAGTGTAAGTTTAGTACTATTACTTTGTACTTCAAAACGAATGCTTAGTTTTCGCTCAACGAAGAGTTTGTTATTTTTATGTTTATAACGATATTCTTGTCAAAACCGCATCGGAATTTTCCTTATGTGCCTTGAATGTTTTCTTTGTTCTTTTATTTTTCTATTGGTCTGCTCACTCTCCATTACCTGTTCAAGTCTGTCTGTTTCACTTCTTTTTCTTTCCCGGAACTTTTTTGCAGCCCTTCTATTCTGTTCTCTTCTTTTTTCTAATCTCTTTCTTTCATCAGGTTCCAGCTGAAAACATAAAAGCTGCTCAATTATCTCCATCGGTGAAAAAAGGGACAACCTAAACAATAAAACATTCAAATGTTGAAAAAAATGAAATAACCAAGACAAAACCAATCACAATCAATCAATCATAAATAACCAAGACAAAACCAATCACAATCTATCAATTATAAATAATAAATCATCCATTTTTTAGTTTTAATGACAAAGAAAACAACTGTACACCAGTGTGTTGTGTCAGGTCAGGTTCAACTTAAATCCATCAGTCATTGCTCTGGTGGGCCTTTTGCTATTGAAATAACGGTATCAAAATGGGGAGGAGGGAACATTTTAGATAAAAATGAAATCTATAATTCTTAAAACGTTATCATGTTTGTTAACCATTATCAAATCAGGTTGTTATAATCCGTCGTAATTTGTTTAAAGAGTTTATCTGAAGTTTAGATCGCACTTTCACCTGAAATTTAACTTTGTCTTAGATAAGATAATAGGTTGCTGTCACCTTATTTTATCGCCTTGAATAAGGTCATCAATACACATGCACGCTGATATGATGTATACTTTAATGTTTTGTAACTTGACATGTTGCGGGGTTAAATATATATATATATATAATTTTTATTATATCCGTGTCGCTATCGATGTAATTTGTCTTATTAAACCAAAATTGGAAAAGCAAGAAAAATGAACTATTTATTTGTTTGTTTTGCTGGAGTGTTGTAAAATTGCTTTTCTGTTTCGTTTAGTTTTTTGTCAATGTCAGTATTAAATTTGACTCTTTTCTCATGTTTGCTTCTAATGTTTTCAATTTCAAAAAGGCCACTGATACTTGCAGGCAAATTTAAGCACGAGGACACAATTTATCAAACAATAGGTCCACATTCAAATGTGGCACAGCGCTAGAGTCATTTAGTATTAGGTATCAGAATATTTTTAGTACAATATGTTCTATCAAGAGGACAAAATTTCAAACGGAATAGATGATTGGTATTAGAATTGTTAACATTTTAAAAATACAAATATAATACAAGGAAAATGTAACTTTTTCAGAGAAATTTTGTGTTTTCTTCCTCATTGGTTTGATAACAATATAAAGCAAAGTATGCATGTAAATTCAATTTCACTGGAATAATTTTAGGATTTATAGCAAAACTTTATGGATTATTCAACCAGAAGAACATCCAGAACTTGAGACAAATGAAACTGGAGTTATAACGATGAACAAAATAAAAAAAGCCAAAATTGAAAAAGAACAAGTTTTTGAGGTAGGATAAAGCCTTTAAAATATGATTATTAAATTAGTCGTCTGTTATATGTATTAGTATTTTTTTTAATTCTTTAACTCTTTAACACATGTCAGAATCCGTAAAGACAACTTTACACCGATTTATTTTATTATCATTTAAATCGTCAAAACATATTTATGAGGTAATATTACAACATTATGTTAAGTGGATAATTATACATAATCATATCGCGACCTCTCGCCAAATTTGTAAATGTTCATTTTAGATTATGTTTTAAGGGTGAAAGAACTTTTCAATCATATATTACAAAGTGTCAATATGAATAGCTAGGATTTCCCGCTGCGAGAAACTTGATAAATGTACAAGATGTGGACCAAATAAAATTAGTAATTAAATTTACTGGACCGTAAATACAACAGAGTTTATCAAGAACAAAAAGATCATGGCATCTCAGTAAACAAAAGTAAAACGTCAAGGAGCCAGAGAAGAAAACACGAGTGCCAAACGTACTCTTGTGGTAGTACCCTTGGCACATCAGGGAAGTATTTTTAGCTCTAGAACAATGCGTTTATTATGAAAATAGACGGTTCTAAAGCTAACGGCAATCCCTGTTATAGTGCAAGACATGGTGCTATAAAAATGTCATAAAAAGATGAAAACATATTAGTCAACCTGCACTCAATTCCAATAATAATTAATAAAAAAATATGTATTGATTAAACCGTTTATTGAAGCTCCAGTGTAAAGTACATGTCATCTCGGACAAAGCTCATTGATAAAGTTTGTGGTTATGACCATCCCTAAACATTCCTTTCTCATTACTTGCATAAACAGATTTTATTTTTCGCTTGTGTTTAGGGATATATACATGTTCTTTTATAAGGTAGGATCATATGTAATAGTTTCAGTTCTTAATTGGAATCTGCCTTTAATTTGTTTTCATGGAACATACTACACAAAACCCCTCCAAACATTGATGCACTTTCGTTGACATTTTAACCTTCTTGACTATCCCCAAATTGATTTTAATTCTGTTTTAAAAAAGACAACTTGAATATTTTGTTCTCTTTTAGGTTTTCCAATCCTTTTTTTCTTTTTTTGGAACAATTTTCTCTAAATATTTTTATTTTAATAGTATTTGTTTACAGGTGTATGTATCGAATTTTGATTTTGTTTTACAAGTAATAGTTTCCTAATTTAATTTTACCAATGAATATGGTTGCCATATCATTGCCATTGTTCTATGTCATGACTTTACTATAGTGTTACGTTGCATCAATAAACAATACCATGTCATTTTGAAATTACTTATCAGAAATTTATTGATTTTGTTTTTTTATGTTTTACTTTTTTAATATCATATCAATATAAATACAATGTTTGTTTATTGACAATTAACATAAGTTTATGTTGTGCAATGCATATATCTGTTTGCGAGTTCAAATCCTGCTATTTTTTTTCAAATTTAGGTCTTTAAATAATTAATAAATAATTTTAATTTTTAATCCTACGATTTAATGATTACATTATTATTTTTATAGCTTACGATGAAAAAACATTTTCATGTTATATATTTAATTGATGAATTTTGAAGGTGATTTATGTAAGTTTTACTTACCTGTAAATTTCATCATGAGTATAAATATATTGCTGTATTTACCTAAATACTTATCAAAATTACAAGAAGATCGTTATTGCTAAAAATAGTGCTACGGTCTTTGCAATCGTGTATATGTATATTTTTTTCTTTTCTAGATCAAATGAAGGAGGAAGATTTTATAAAGTTCTTGCAATTTAAATAAATACTACTAGGATCAAATTATATATCAATGATTAGTAATAGTTTTGTTTTGTTTATATTTGACATGTTTAACACTGGTTGATAAAATTATTCTTAATTTTATTCTTATTCTTTTTAATACTTTTAATGAAAAAGATGATGATACAAATATTTTTTGAACAATAAATTTTTAATTAAACTAATTCTAGATTAATATTAATGTTTTATATCTTATTTGAAATCATTTGTTATATCTTAAATTCAAAACTAATATGCCAACATTAAGAGTTAAAATTACTGTAATTTTATTCGTTTTATTTAGAATTGAAAAAAAAAGTTATTTTATTTGATTTAGGTTTACTTTCAGTATTTTCACCAAATAGATATAGAGTATAAAAATGTAATAAACCGAGTTAACTGATATTGTAACACTAACACAAATGCAACTTAAAACAAACAAATAAAACGAATATCAAATTTATTATCATATTTTTGTATTTCAATTCTGCCTTTTCGAATTACTTTTCAAGATTTAAATAAAAAATACATTTATAAAATATTCAAAAGTTTTGATTTAATATAAGAGTTTAAAATGCGTGCTAATATTATTTAAGTAGAACTGTACCATGAAGGATAGAACTTGACATGTTTAAGTTAGAACATTTCGGAAAATAATGATAATTTTATCTACGGAATGCATTAAGCCGTATTTAATTTTAGTTCGTAAGTTCAATATTCAGTTTTCCCTTTCGTTTTCCTATACATTCTTTTCAAAACAATGTTTTGTATATATAGTTATATTCATGATGACAAAAATTATGATACAAGTATTTTTGGACATAAATTCAAGTTAAGTTTTACCTTTTCTATGATTTAATCTTATACTACAAAATCTTTATATATTTATATATATTATTACAAATGTAAAAAAATATATATAATAAATAGATTTTCATAAGTTTATTCTTGATATAAAATAGATTCAAATGATATTCAAACAAATAATATGAAACTAATACAAGAATACGACGTTTTACAAAGATTTCATACATGAGGGGTGGGGGGGGGGGGGTAGGACCTTTTTCGGGACACCGGGATTGGCAATATTTAAGCTCGGGATTCCGGGATTTGGACAATTTAAGTTCGGGATTCCGGGATAAAATTATATCAACTTGACCGGGATTCGGGATTTTCTCATTTTTAAGTCGGGATGAAGGGATTTTGTAAAAATTAGTTCGGGATTCCGGGATCAGACCCCCTCCTACCCCCCATACATTATATGTACATGGTTAAGTTACATGTATCGTTAAAAATTTCAAACTTCTAATGACATTCATTAGGAATTAATAATTCTTATAGTAACCCAACAACAAACTCTCGGATAGGATCTTACAATTTCGCACCAAAATCGCATTGCATAGTTGTGCAAACAAAATACAGTTTAAAAAGCCCATGACAACATAAAATGAATTCACTTAGAACAACAGAAAAGCAGCACTAAAGTACATTATTTGTATTTAAATTGCTTTCACGTGTTTTTTTTCATTATTTTAATAAAACCTTGATTATAAAGTTATCTGATAATTTATTAGTGCAGTGCAGCAATTTCAATAATTAGATGCAATGAACATTTTTAAAACAAGAACGTAACATATACAAAATTCAAATTTTCATTGTCATTGAAAAAAACATTGATATTTAACAAAATAGATTCAAAGTTCGTCAAGGCAAACGAAACGCACAATTGTCTGAAGTCAATGTCTTATAGCTATAACTCTTGAACTTTTTGCATTATATTGTCTGGAATTTTGTTGTTATTTGTATTTCCGCAAAAGAGAACATGATATGCGCTCGCTTATCCTAATGAATGATGCATTTTAAACTCAAAAATGCATTTCTAACAATAGCTAAAGAAAATTTATAGTTTTTATCATTTAGATTAATATTTCGTATCGAAACCTTTTATTACTACAAGCATACATTGTTTTAATTATAAAATAAATGACTACTTAAGAAATTTAATGAACATGTACATGTACATAAAATTAAAATATATATATATAGCAATCTTTCAGACAACAAACATTGTAAACCCTACCTTTTTCTTTGGTGGTGGAGGAACAGTCTCTGGTTCTGTGTTCAGTTCCTTCCCCTCTTGATGACACTTTGCCAATATCTTGAATTTGAGCTCCTCTTTCAATAGGGGCAATACTGTTCCTGTTTCAATGCACTTGAATTGTGCCATCGCAAGGCTCCCATCTTCGTCGTACAAAAGATTTTCATCTTCTGTATTATTGTTTTGGTCAAAAATCGAATTGGTCACGAATACGTTATCGTCAATCATTTTCAGAGCACGAGTTAAAAATTCCACACCTCGTAGTAAAATGTGCTTTATTGTGATCAGCTGATATAGTAAATACGACTGCCAGTTCCCGCGAAATCTCACGCGATGACGTATCCTCAAAGACGAATCAGACAGCAAGCAGGTCTCGGATACAAAGTCTAGTTATTCTAAAAATATTATATGTGTCATATTATTTATAGTACGTCACATTAGTTCTTCGGAATAAGACAACACAAGAAAAAGGATGAATCGAAATAGAAGGGGTCTCTGACTTGTTTAATCATAAAACAAAAAAAATCTTTTTTTTACTTTAAAGTAAAAAAGTTGTGCATTTCTAACAAAGGAAAAATAAATTATGAATATTAAGTGTTTTTCCGCCAAACTAATTATAGATCACAATCGGTTTATATATTAGTAGGTTTAAATCAAGTACCTGTACGACCGTCTATTATCAACTGTCAAAAGCAATACACAAAGCGTGCACGTGGTATCATGTTTACAAACAAATGCTTGTCAAATCTTGTCACAAGATTAAGCCTAGGGGAAGTAACTCCAGCTGGGATTTAAATTGAAGGATACATTAAAAATCATTGACCCACATTCAAACGTTATTATAATCTTTTAAAACTTAGCAAGATAAGAAAACTTTAACAATTATTAAATGATATAAAGATACATCAGCTTTGTAGAAATAATCTATTATATTTTAATAATAATAAGATTTAAACGGTAGGAAATTGACACGTCAGATTGTGATCGACCCGATCGATTTGAATGAGTAATCTTACGACTGCTAACATCTGTGTCGTTGACTGGTCATTCTACAGGGCGTCGGCTGTGTGGTTAGACTGTGCGTCAACCCAGGTGACAAAGATCTGAAATCCCAATGACTGATACAAATATCATCACTTCTTTTATTTTATGCAAATCTACCTGGAAAGATGAGACCATTGAAATTATTATTATTAATCGCAAGGTGGAGGATGGTTAATTTTACGTATTTGATTAGTTTTATTAGCTTTCAGTCATTTGAAGTGGTGTACATGATGATGACTGCCATTGACTTTAGCATTGTTATATACTAGTTGTACAAATATATCATTTGGCATCCGTATGCCCAGATCACTATTGTAAAATACTTTTTGCAATATATTTTTTTTGCATAGAAAATCTTTGTTATGTTCCTGCTTCTTTAAGGGCGTTAAAAACAATTTACGTCTTATACATCATTGCTAATATTGTTTAAAGTAGTATGAAACATTTTGACTTTTTTAGTTGAAAAAAAAAACGCCAGCTTTTAAGCATAGTAAGAAGCATTCCCATCCTGTTTATTTGGTTTTAAAAACAAATATTGGGAAATTTAAAATAGAATTCAGATTTATAAAATTATTTATTTTAATGACTTATTTGCAAAAAATAACCTAAATTGGCTATAGTAAGTTAAACAATATGGAACTAAAGCATTCAACATTAAGCTGGCGCGATTCACCTGAACACTGAAAAACCTGTCAGAATGTAGTGTAACGTGACGTCAAATTTAGTTAATTTCTAATGCTATTTTGACAAAAAAGCAATTTTTACGAAACCGTATCTTAAAAACGAAGTCTGTGACATATCCTTTATTATACATCAATGCATTTCAAGTCTAAGGAGTTTTTGTGTCAGTTTTTTGGGGGGCATAATTTGTCGTAAGTCCATTTTTGTGTAGAAAAGTATAAGTAAATGGTGTTGAAATTGTGATTTCACCTTTTTGGTGTTGTTAATCTCGCCAAAAATGCAGTTTTGAAATGCATATATTTCAAACCCCCATTCTTATTTCATACATGGATGTATATCATTAAGAAATATATGCCTGCCGATTTTTATCAAAATCTGGATATATGTTATTTTGTATCGCCCCACCAAGTTACCTCTCCATTGAAAAAAAAATGAACCCCAACGTAAATGTTTACCCTTGTATATTTTACTTCAAATTACTTCAAATTAGAAAATAGCGAACGTATTGCATTAAGCGTTTCCTACCTAATTTTAAGAACTTCACAAACTGAAAACTGTGCATTGGTTACAATGAAGGCAGTTGGCTTCAGAAATTTTAGGAAATTCTAAAATTGTCCCTAATCTGTATGTACAGTTATTTCGCATCTTTTTATATTCTTCAAATTCATTGCAAAATTTATTAATTTAAATTACCTTTGCTGTTTCAATTAGTGGGTTTTACATCCATAAACAATTGTTTAAGTAGAAAAAAAAGAGAAAAATGAAACCGTTACATTTTCAATATGCCAGAAAATGATAAAATATGAATGTTAATGTTTGGTTTTTCCTATATTCAAATCAAATTCAATATTGTTCATTAATTAAGCCATCAAAAAGGTGTCAATTTTACTCCCATAATAGAACTCTCTTAAAACATTTATGAAAATTCTAAATTTTGATATACCAGATTTAGTGATAATGATAAATGTTAAGTATAGAAATGGTAATATATGTTTTACAGTTTATTGGACTAGTAACAAATGTACTAAAAGTATGATATGAAAATTCCCATGACACACTTAAAGTCGATACATTATTCAAATGATAGGTCTTAACCGACATCTGATGTAAATAAAGGTAAAATGCATAAAAATGGAACAATAATATTGCTTTGTTGTAATTTTTATCTAATTATAACAATGATAATACTTGCAGTGCGTTCCTGTCCTAAACAAATAATATGTGTCTTCTTGAAGTGTCTTATTATAGGGCTATCAGGTTGGTCATTATTCCATCATGTCCATAGCACATTTAACGTTGAGAAGACTTATTAAGTATACCTCTTTGGCACACAAAAAACCTTTGTTTTTTTTTCGCGATATCTGTTCTTTTTGTTTTTGTTTGTTTGTTTGGTGAGATATGGAAATTTGACTTCCATTTATTTTAATAAGTTGGATTAAAACAATTTTCCTTTTCCTTTAAATTTGTTTTTTTTTTTTTTTTTTTTTCAAATAACAAATAATTTATTGCACTAATAGCTGTTACAATTATTTGCTAATTACAGCTTTCATTAGCAAATTTCCCTTTTGTTAGTATCTATATGTCAGGGTCATATAGATAAGTTATTTCTTGTTAAATAGTATTAGTTTCATACAGGATACATATGCATAAATACACACAAAAATAAACATATACAAGACTATTAGATAGATTAAAAAAAAAAAAAAAAAAAAAAAAAAATATGAAAAACCTAAACACACTCTTTCGCTTTTTAGTATTGATTAATATGTACTTTTAAATTCCGTTATTTACGCTTTGGTGATTTTCTGTTAAGTCACGAGGGACTAAAGTTTATGAATGGGGATTTATTATGTCAAGCAAAGTGTGTGTGTGTGTTACATTTATAATTCAGAGTTTGATTGGATTTTAAGTTAATTTTTATGGGTTCCTTTAAATTTGTTTTGTATCTTTATTTAGTTTTTGTTAAGAAAATAGACAGAAACTCTTGTGGCTATATATGAGATATAAACGTTCTATCTTTTTTTCATTATAATAATTACATACCTCGAAGTGTTTGTACCGCATCTATCAAAAGATAGGTTAAATGCCAACTTTCATGGCGTTTGCCAACTTCTTTCTACTTGGCAATTGTTCGAGATATCTACAATAAAAGCCATAACATTTGTATAGATGTTCATTCATATTGAATTGTTGACACAGCTTCTCTTGAAATTAATTTTCAAAACGCCTCAAACATGTGAAACATGTCTTCATATATTTTTAAGCAACACAATATTGTCTTATGCCAAAATAAAAGATGAAAAGTGGTTTAGTTGCTTGCCAACTTTTGACTTTTTTTTGGCAACTGGTTTAGATGTAAATCAATGCTTTCAAACTGTTGTAGATGCTTTAACAAATATATGCTTACCTTGTAATGCACATTATCGTGATCGTCGCGTGCAGACTTACCTTTTTGAACCTTTGTTGTACAAATACTTTTCTTTTGGATTACTTATGGCTTTGGCCATACAATGACTTTGATTCAAATGCTGCTGATAAAAAGTTACTCACAAAAATATGAATACACAATATAACGTATTGGTGCACGCTTTGGTACTTGTATTTGAAACAAGATGGTCGTTAAGCCCCGTTTACACGATGAAAGATTTTCAAACGTTTGAAAAAGTTGGACAAAGAAAACTTTGTCAAAGTAGCTTCTTACACGATCAAACATTTCTTATGGTTTTCTGCTATTTATTGATTTTAGTGTATACTCATTTTATATGCAGTTACTTCTAAACTAGGATGTGCAGAAATTGCATCAGACCAACACGGCATGGTTGCTCAAACACTTTGATTTAGGAATTAGAAGTTGAATATGCCAATGAATAATAAAACTGTAACAAAAGCTACATGAGACCGATTAATCATTTCCAAGAAATTGACCAGTTCTAAAGAAATAAGAGAGTTAATATTAATTTTCTTTCATTCCATCAAGTCATCAATAATATTATTTGACCATTGAAATTTTGTTACTGTTGTTACTTTTTTCCTGCCATTTTGCCATGTACTTTTGTTTACAAAATATTCTGATAAGTTCAATAACATATTCTTATTGGTCGATTCCCGTCAAAGTCCATCCAAATTTTCAGAAAAAAATGATGAGGTTCTATTCTGTCAAAGTCCGTCAAAGTCCTTCAAATTTCTTTGTCAAAATTTTTGATGCAGGTTTACGCAAAAACGTTTGTCAAAGAAAACTTGGATAGAGTTTTTGATGGAAAACTTTGATCGTCGTACATGTCGGATATATAAATTAAACAAATTTAATATTTTTGATAAATATTTTCTAGATTAGCTAAACTGAAAATCGTTAAAAACATAAGGTTTATTTCCTTTTACTGCACATGGTCGACATCTTTGGTGCGAGATTGGCGTCCCATTTGAGTAAGAGTACTTGTAGCTTTGGACGTTGATATGATTTCCCCATTCAAGTGCTACTGGCAAGAGGTTACCCCTTGAAATATCCATATACAACGAAACTAAAGTAACTAAAAATAAATTTATTATGGGATTATTATAATTAAGAATATTCTTTTTTGTTTTAAAGTATTTTTTTATAATCCCAAAACTCTCCAACTCCATTGTTATTCAATAACTACAAATATGGGGCCTAGTTACATCATTACTTTGTATATTATTGTAATGTCATATACTATACGGTGATAAATGATAAGCTTACATCTCCCTTCGCTTAAAATCATATTTTTGTCAATAAAGGTAATAACAAAACTACCTAACTTGAATGTTCAATCTTATTGTCCAGAGAAAATGACAAAAACGAATCAGTCATACTGGAGAATTGGTGGATCGCAATGGTCCTGACTTGGTTCAGGCATTTCAAACAACATGGTGGCTTAAACCAGGTTTTATGGCGCCAAATATGGGGTCTAGATACATTATTACTTTGTATTCAGGCATGGGGTAATGCAAATGTGTAATGGTAATGCATTGCAATGCATTATATTTTTTCAAGTAATTCAATGTAATGTGTAATGCACCATTTTTGCAATACATGTAATGGTAATTCAATGCCTTTCTTTCTCAGAAATGCATGTAATTCATGAATTACAAATGAATTACATTGCATTACTTTTATGAAATGTGAAAATGAAGAAGGTTCAGTAAAATTGTCATCAATTTTTAGCAGGTTTATGAAATTATGAAATCATAAAACATATTGTTCTAAAACAATTGCATTATGTTTATTAAATGTGAAAATGAAAAAGGGTCAGTAAAATTGTCATTATTTTTAGCAGGTTTATGAAATTATGAAATCATAATACATATTGTTCCAAAAATATTGAAGTGAAGCCATACATACCCAAAATAATTTATACTTTCTTTTGACACTGTTGTAAAAACAACTTTATCAGAGTGTCAAAACAACTCTTCTGTCAAAATTAAATGGCTTCAAGTTAAAAAAATCTATTAAATTATTTATTTTTATTTATCATGTTTATAGTATATATCTTTAACAGAGGAAAGTTGGCCATGAACAAAGAGAGTTGAATTGGCATATAAATTTCAAATTAACCAACAGAATATGCTAAAATGACATATTCCTCATTCAGTAATTTCATGTTATCTTCCTTGATAAAAATGATAAAATCTTTTAAATTATTTTTAAAATGCTTTAAATTTAACTTTACAACTGCTTTGATTAACAATCTTATTTTTGTACAGATCACAAGCCTGCTTTTCAACAAACTATGCCTATTCATGATCTAATCTGTTCAATATATGAATTATGAACATATTTGTTATGAATAATATTTTCAATATCGTGAACAATATTCTTTAATATATGAGTTATAAACATATATTTTTTAACCCCTATTTTTCTATACATTTGTTTTGGTCATGGCACAATGTTTAAAAATATACATTGAAAAAGACGTTTTAGTTTAGTTTAGTTTTAAACAAAGTTCGTGCTTAGCAACTTTATTACTTTTCTGATTTGTTTTTGTGTCAAGACATACAATGTATCAGTGTTCAATATAGGATTGAACACTTATTTTCGGTCGTTCATGCATGTATGAACGGATCTTGGAGCTCACAAACTGAATGAATGGCCGAAGGTCGTTCATGTTACAGTTTGTGAGTGAAGAGATCTGTTCATACATGCATGAACGACCGAAAATAGGTGTTCAATCCTTAAAATTCTTCAAATTTACACCTTTTTTTTAAAAGAAAAATAAATAAATTCGGAAACAATTCGTTATTTAGGACGACCTCTGTTTACATTGGAAACGAGGCACAGGCGTTCTTTAAAGTATGAACGGATCTGGCAATAACGTTTCGACCAATCAGAAATGAGTATACGCATGAACACATGTCTGATAAGAATTATAAGTTTATGAAGTTCTGACTATTTTTTTTATTAGAAATCTTTTAAAACAAAGCTAATCTAGGTATGATGGATGTTGCAAACAAGTTAACGAAACTTAAAATGTAATGGTAATTCAATGCATTACTTAGCCTAAGTAATGGTAATTCAATGCATTTCTTTTCAAAATCCTTGTAATGGTAATGGTAATTCAATGCAAGTTTTTTTCAAAGTAATGGTAATTCAATGCATTACATTGCATTGTAATTCGCCCCATGCCTTTTTGTTTATTATTGTAATTTCATATAATATACGGTGACAAATGATCAGCTTACATCTCCCTTCGCTTAAAATCATATTTTTGTCAATAAAGTTGAATGATCAATCTTATAGTCCAGAGAAAATGACAAAAACGAATCAGTCATACCGGAGAATTGGTGGATCGCAATGGTCCAACTCCGCGATGTTTTGGCCAAAGGACCAAAATATCGTGAGCCTAGAGCAATCAACTGGAACCATAATTTCAAAACAATTATGGATTCAGTTGAAGACTATGCCAGAAAATGGGCCAAAAAAGAACATGAAAAGGAAAGCGACGTTCTTTCTGAGTGGGTAAAGTCTGTGAGGTCGTTGGTTTTGAAAAGGATTAACTCTTTGAAAGGCTCGATGAGCACCAAGGCAACATCTATTTTCAACAACCCTGATGTTGCGAAGACATTGTCCACCTTACATGACAAATATGTTGTCGTACCTGCTGATAAAGCGCCTAACAACATCATTTTCGTATGCAAAAGACACTATATTGATTGTTTAACAGCTGAATTAGGGGTTGGTTGTACTAGCAAAAGCACCACATATACAGCAACAACACTGTCAAAGGAGGAAATAATCAACAATCATAATTCTGTCATTTCTTCCTTTGGCATTTCTGTTGACAAAAAGAACGATGACGTTCCATCCTTGTATTGGATTCCAAAGTTACACAAAACTCCATACAAGCAACGATTTATTGCAGGGTCATCCAAATGTACAACTAAGCCTCTTTCAGTTTTGTTAACATCAATATTGACGGCAATAAAATCAAGCATTCAAAAGTATTTCGATTGTTGTTACTCAACAGAAAAGAAATGGCGTCAATCAAATGTGGATTCTCAAAAATTCTAAAGAACTGATGGAAAATCTCCATTCTAAGTCATTTTCATCATGCAATAGCATTAAAACGTTTGATTTCTCTACATTGTATACTTCAATTCCACATTCACAACTAAAATCTCGTTTGGCACAGCTGATTAAACGTTGCTTTATCAAAAAGAACGGAAAACGCAGGTACAAGTATTTGGTAGTCGGTTATAAAAAGACTTACTTTGTCATCCAAGAGTCTAGCAAGAAAAACAAATTTACAGAAGATCAAATAATAGAAATGCTCAACTTTCTAATCGACAACATATTTGTTCAGTTTGGTGGACGTGTTTTTCAGCAAACAATAGGTATCCCAATGGGCACAAATTGTGCACCGTTGCTTGCCGATTTGTTTCTTCATTCATATGAAGCGGACTTCTTACAATCACTTCTAGACAAAAAGGACCGCAAACTTGCTCTATCCTTCAATCTCACATTTCGTTATATTGATGATGTCCTTTCACTAAACAATCCTCAATTTGGTGACTATTTACATCTCATATATCCGAAGGAACTTGAGATAAAGTACACTACAGATTCTAGGAGGTCCGCTTCATATCTGGATCTATTTCTCGAAATTGACACACAAGGAAGGCTTTGTACAAAGCTCTATGACAAACGTGATGACTTCAACTTTCCAATAGTTAACTTTCCCTTTCTGTGTAGCAACATTCCGTCCGCTCCAGCATATGGAGTTTACGTATCACAATTGATTCGCTATTCCAGAGCATGTGGGGAGTACAACGACTTCCTTGATAGAGCCACACGGCTGACAAGCAAATTGTTAACACAGGGGTACGTTGCTCCCAGGTTGTTGTCATCACTCAAGAAATTTTACGGACGACATCATGTGCTTGTATACAAATACGGGATTTCTTCAGATGAGCACAGATGTTGGTTTGACATAGAGTTTTGTAATGTCATCCTTTCCGGATTTGACCAACACTTAATCGATCTTTGGCAACGTGACGGGTGTGCTATAGCAAGCAGGAACTGCTTACTCTTCCGGAGCACCTGAGTTCACTCTCGTTTCGACTTGAGTTCGCGTTGCTGAATGCGGTTTTGTTGTTATGTTTGTGTGTGTTTTATGTTGTTATGTGGTTTGTTTTGTTGTGATGATTTTTTTGTCTGCCGGTTTTGTCTTTGTCTTTACGGTTTTATGATACTGATTACCCCTTTGGTACACCTTTGCTTCTTCCTGACTTGGTACAGGCATTTCAAACGAAATGTAAGTTAAACCAGGTTTTATGGCGCCAAACCTCCCTCTTCCATTGCGATCTTAGGATCCGGTAATGACCATAGAACACAACATAGTTGTGAGACACAATAGGGATATTCAGATGACCATCTCAGTACAGCAGACCAGTCAAACACTAATTAAAACAATTTTAACTCAATTTTGAACTTTTCTACTAGTGGCTGATAACGAAGAAATACAACATTTTGATTGCTATTGTTTTTGGTGCCAGAGTAACGTGAAGAATTTGTTCAGCTAGCCGAGCAAAAGCATACGTTTTTTTTATTTGCTTGTTAATAGAACAGTGTATGTATAATTGTTTTATATTAATTGCATTTTTTTCTTTAAGTTCTTGCTGAATAGAAAGTATATATCTTTTTTGAGATTGTATTTAATCCCGTGATTCTGCATGAGAGTACCCATCAATTTCAATTTTTTGACTATTTTAGGTGACACTGAACGGAATTTAGTTACATTTCATGTACAATAATCTCTTCCTTCCGGAATTTGATCCTAATCCACTATAGTTAACACGGTTAAGGACATTGAATGTTTTTCTAATAAAAATCTGTTGTAAAAAATGTACTACAAATGTGTAAATATTAATCATATGAAATGCATGCATTTTAGCAACAGATTAAAGTAAATGCTGGTGCACCAACTTACATGTGGTATGACAAGAATTCTGGAAAATCAATGTTAAGCATCTTGCTTGTTATATAAAAAAAAAAGTCGACACATATTTTAAATGATCACATATCTTTATAATGTGTAATTTAGACGTCACGTAGTAAGAACAAGCTGTTGTTCATATTCATAATGATAATTTCTCTATTCAAAAGCGTAATACTAGAAAAAAAAACATTTTATCCATAAATATATCTATTGTTAAACGATTCTTTTGAACACCGTGAAATGCATAGTGACAAATGTGGAATTTATTTAAATTGAAGCAACAACAAATAAATAAATATAAACTAAGAAATATTTCTTCTATTTCGCAACTATGTGTATTAAGATCTGTTCTACCTAAGCTTCCAATGAGAAACGAATATTGTAAAGGAAAAAAAATTATCAATTTAGATGAGTGTTTTTGGATTTGACCAACACTTAATCGATCTTTGGCAACATGACGGGTGTGCTATAGCAAGCAGGAACTGCTTACTCTTCCGGAGAACCTGAGTTCACTCTCGTTTCGACTTGAGTTCACGTTGCTGAAGCGGTTTTGTTGTTATGTGTGTGTGTTTTATGTTGTTATGTGGTTTGTTTTGTTGTGATGAGTTTTTGTCTGCCGGCTTGTCTTTGTCTTTACGGTTTTATGATACTGATTACCCCTTTGGTACACCTTTGCTTCTTTCAAATCATGCTTTGTATGTGTTTTAAGCATGTTTACTTCAAACCTCCTTCCTCTTAATGCGAGAGTAGGAGGTCACAAAGTCACCAGGCAAGAAGTTAGTAACGACCTCTTTCTTTTCATACGTTTTTCAATCAAAATTTGTAACATTTCTTACTGGTTTTTTTCGAAAACTATGGGTCAAAGGTGATAAAACGCCAATTAGATGCGTTTCTTTATGTTGATATATTCATTGAAAGTCCACCATAGAATACATGTGTCAAAAAGCTTTGTGTGTCCACCATGGGCTGCATATTTCCAAAAGCAATCGACTATCCACATTGAGCCTACAATTAAGGTACAGGCCTCAACATGTCGCGGACTTATCATGCTGGTCTCGGCGAAGCTATATATCTGATATGATTGGTGACACCTAACATTAGATTAAAAATATAAAAAAGAATAAATAAACACGAATAGTGTCCATATATTTTGTTCCCATCACTTGCTTTAAGATTAAGAAAATAATAATCATACGAAAACTTTGAATAGCTCATAATTTCATCTTGGATAAAAAGATGTATTTGTAAAATTATCAAAACGTTTCAAATAATCAAACACATATTTTTTATTCTAACTATTTGTATATACAGATATTTTCTTAATTTAGGCATTTTATGATCTAATGAGGGGCATCATTTTATAATAATAGTTACTAGTATATTATCGGACATGTGACATAAAATATTAGAAGATACATATACTATTAATGTGTATAACATGACAATTTGTAGAACAAATATACAAATGGTGTATGCATATATTTATTTCAAAGTGCAAATACATGAAATATAATTATTTATTATGCCCCCACTAAGATCTTATCAAGATAACCAAAGATAAAATTACCCAAATAAGTTAATGCAATTATGTCCACATTTGTAAATAGCCAGACTGAGTACTTTAATTCTGAGGATAATTCTTTGAATTATTATAAAAGTACAATTAAATTTCATCAAAAACATACTACGTTCATTTTTATATAAAGGACATGTTACGTTAAAATGAGATTTATCTTCAACTGCATGATAAGAGTTTTTAGTTTTACAGTACTGATGAAAATCAACAATTATTATTATTAGCATCTAGGTGTTTATTACATAAATATGCATCATAAAGTAAACCATATTCTATTTTTTTCAAGTCTATGTGCACATTTAACAAAAGATAAACAACAGAAAAGTATAAAGGAAACCTTCCAACTTCTGATAAAACAGCTATGATCGAGGCTTTCTTATCAACACCTCAAATTTATCTAAGGAATCTTACAGATGATTTCTCAGCAAATAAAAGTTGTCAAAGGTTTTTATAATTTAAATATTGGCTTTATGGGTGCTCTTAGTAGGAAACTATTGACAATCACAAATCTGCCATTTCCTCCTTCGGCCTTTCAATGACATTCAATCCCTGTATTGGATTCCTAAATTTCAAAAAAAAATCCTACAAACAGTGCTTGATTGCGGGGTCATCCAGATGTACCGCTAATCCTCTTTCAGTTCTTTTGACTTCAATAATGACGGCAATAAAATCTGGCCTCCAGAAATATTAAAATTGTTGTTATTCTAAAAATGATGTCGATCAAATGTGGATCCTGCAGAATGGAGATTCTTAACTCAAAATCAGTTATATCTTGCAACAGCATCAAAACTTTTAATTTCTCCTCACTTTACACTTCTATTTCACATGAACAACTCAAATCACGATTGGCACAGCTGTTTAAACAAAACTTTTTCATGACGAATGGAAAACGCAGACACAAATATCGTGCAGTCGAATATACTAAGACTTACTTTGTTATCAAAGAGTCTAAGAAAAAGAACAATGATGATCAAATAGTCGACACGCTAAACTTCCTTATAGACAACATATTTGTTCAGTTTGGATAACGTGTTTTTAAGCAAACAATAGGAATTCCAATGGTCACTAATTGTTAACCTTTGCTTGCTGATTTGTTACTTCATTCATATGAAGAAGACTTCTTACAATCTTACCTAGACAAAAACATCGTAGACTAGCTCTTTCTCTCTTTTTTAACCTTTTTATGTTGATGATGTTCTTTCACTGAACCATTCTCGATTTGGTGACTTTCTCCATTCCATGTATTTTCAGGAACCTGAGATAAAGGACAAAACGGATTCTAAGAAGTCTGCTTCACATTTAGATCTATATCTCGAAATAGATTCTCAAAGAAAACATCGTAGACTAGCTCTTTCTCTCTTTTTTAACCTTTTTATGTTGATGATGTTCTTTCACTGAACCATTCTCGATTTGGTGACTTTCTCCATTCCATGTATTTTCAGGAACCTGAGATAAAGGACAAAACGGATTCTAAGAAGTCTGCTTCACATTTAGATCTATATCTCGAAATAGATTCTCAAAGAAAACAAAACTCAATGACAAACGTAATGACTTTCCAGTAGTCAACTTTCCCTTCTTGTGTAGCAACATTCAATCCGCTCTAGTTTATGGAGTTTACGTAACTCAATTGATTTGTTACTCCAAAGCTTGTGGGATAACATAAATTTCCTTGGCAGAGCGTCACGTCTGACACAAAAATTGCGAAGTTGACTAATCTTGTTATGTTGTTCCTCGGTTGCTGTCTTCACTCAAGAAATTTTACGGAAGACAGTATACATCCATAGACAAATATGGGCTTTCTATCTCAGATACGCTCATAGATAGATATGGGATTTCTATCTAAGATGAGTGCAGATGTTGGTTTGTCATTGGATTTTGCTTGTCTATGATAAAATAAATTGGAAATTGGCATCACGACAGGTGTGCTATAGCAAGCAGGAACTGCTTACACCTCCGGAGCACCTGATTTAACACTCGTTACGACGTGAGTTATCGTTTTTGATTTCAGTTCGGTTTATTTTGTGTTTTTTTTTTCTTCGTGCTGTTCTTGTTCATGTTTACTCGTTTTGTCGATGCCCATTCGGACTTTTGACACTCGAATGCCCCATCTAATATAGCTCTTCATTTCCAAGCTGAAAAGTCCACTATAGAGGTGAAAGTGATTCCTAAATATTGCAAATGATTGACACATTCTACTTGCTCATTATTTAAATATATAATCTTTTAAAAAATTGCCAGATTTGTTAAAAATCTAATCTTTAGTTTTGAAAAGAATTACATCTCGACACCAATCTCTATATTATTCATGTTAAATATTAAGTCTGTTTTGTAAACCATTTTAACTAGTAGTCAATAAACGTCACCATCAGCATACATTAGACAATTTTTACTTCTTCCATTAAGGACCATTGCGATCCACCAATTCTCCGGTATGACTGATTCGTTTTTTGTCATTTTATCTGGACTATGAGATTGATCATTCAAGTTCGGTAGTTTTGTTATTACCTTTATTTATTTGTGCATGGAATGCCATAACAAATATCACTCTATTTTCAAAATTGTCAAAGTTTTTGGATGAATTGAAAACGCCAATCCAATTAATACTATCATGCGCAAATTAATATTTGATAGAAAAGTTCTGTTAAAGAGATAAAATGACAAGAAGTCAGAAAACTTGCATCTAACTGTTGTTCCTTTAACCAAAATTGTTGTTCCTTACCAAACCACAAATTGAAGAACGATCAAAGTTCAGTTGCCAGTGACATGGATGACAAGAGCGCCTCGAAAGTCTTGAATAGGAAAAAAATACGTCAGGAGTCATCTTTATTGCATTGAAATGGGGTTTCGGATGATGGCTTGGAGTGGTAGTTTTGACATTGAGTGTATATGGTGGAATGTGTATTCATTTCATATCCTGTTTAATTGTTCGTAAATTATCACATCTTAAACCAAATGTTGACTACAGACTTGTCTAGTTTAGAGAGTCTGTAGATTATCTTTAACTATAAGTTAGTACATGATATACATGTAATCTCAGACTTACACATAAATTATTTGATATACCATTCCGAACAAGATAATGTCCAGCTTGCAAAAGAAAAGGGCATATTGTTTTGCTGTCAATTTTTCCGTCAGTCCAGTCGTTTATGGATATGTTTGTCCTTATAAATTTATGTTCACATTCAGGTTCCGACACAGGCATTTCAATAAATTTTTTGATTCCTTAAATAAGTCATTTTATAAGATATGTAAATTCTACCGTCATATAACAAAATGTCTAACTTATGGGCATACATGCTTGATACAATGAAAAATCTCACTTCTTACTTAGTTTTCTAATTAACCTTGTATAATCTGTGTAAACAAATAGCCTTCTGAGTGACTTTTGTTTGAAAAAAAAATATATATATTATTTCACATTTTGGTATTTTTGATTTCATTGTTCTATGCTCTTCATAGTCATATAGATTTTGGTTTTTCAATATATTTGGTAGAGCGCCTCTGATGAGTCTTGAATAGACGAAACGCGCGTCAGGCGTAGCAAAATTTGATGTCTGGAACTTTGTTGTCATTTTAATTTCTAGCACCCGTGAAGGTTAGCGCTGCTGATGGAGTTTTAATTCCCCGAGGTTAGCCCGCTCCGGCACCAACACCTTTGTTTTAAGTTGGTTCCCCATTTCGGTATTTTTTTTTATTTCATTGTTCTATGCTCTTCAGAGTCATATAGTTTTTGGCTTTTTCAATATTTTTTGGTAGAGCGCCTCTGATGAGTCTTGAATAAACGAAACGTGCGTCAGGCGTAGCACAATTTAATGTTCATTTTAATTTCTAACACCCGTAAGGGTTAGCGCTCCTGGCTGAGTTTTAATTCCCCGAGGTTAGCCCGCTCCGGCACCAACACTTTTGTGTTGGAGAACACATCAAAGCTTTAAATTATCCGTTTAAATTTCAAAATTGGTTGTTCCTACCCTAGACATAAGTTGACCATCTTATTTATAATTTGGTTCCTCATTTCGGTATTTTTGATTTCATTGTTCTATGATCTTCATAGTCATATAGTTTTTGACTTTTGCAATTTTTTTGGTAGAGCGCCTCTGATGAGCCTTGAATAGCCGAAACGCGCGTCAGGAGTAGCAAAATTTTATGTCTGGAACTTTGTTGTCATATTGATTTCATTATTACATATTATTGAACAAACATTTTGGAGTTCGTAAGAGATCGGCGCATGTTCATATACACTATCAAAATAAAAGTTAAATATTTTTTTTAATTAAAAGTACTTTTGAGTATATACAGAACTAAGGATCATTCTCAGGGATCATTATCAATTACAATCAATAGTGTTAGATTTAAGTTACAAAAATGATATGTTCAAACATTTAAAACTAATACTGCCACTTTTTAAATTACTTATTGATATAATATCTATTAATTGTGTAAGTTAATCTGGCGAGTTAATAACATTTCGATCTTAAGTGGGAAAGGGACTTAACCGAAGATTTCAGAAATTTCCTCCGACAAGCAACTGCAGCTCAAAACATGTTTTAACATGAAATGACATGATATGTTAATCTGTTTGTTGGTTCCAGCATGTCAATTTATTTATAGAAGAAAAAATCCAATTCCTTTCTGGTTTTATTTATAGATAATATGTGTATATGAAAGTTACAGGGTTAATGTTTAAAAAGCATATTCTACTGTACATAACTATTTCAAAACTAGATATTAATTAACAACAGTTGGGTCGACTCCTACATTTTGAACAATTGCAGACACTGCATGGAAGTATCAAATTAAGGGACCGAGCTATTATCGTGGAGGAGGGAGGGGGGCTTGTTTTTTACCAAAAAGTATTCTGAATTTGACTTTTGGTGAAAAAATAAAAATATTATTATTATGAAGAAGTATTTCTACTATTAGAAAATGCTTATGATAAAAACAATATTCTGTCCTGACGCCTTTTTTTTACCTGAACAAAATTAAAAACAAACTACCACCACCTCTTTTGGGGTTAAATGGATAAAGCATGATGAAATGGAAAGGGAAAACAATCTTTTACACACCGGGCTTCTTTCCTTGTAGTGCACATGTTGTATATCCTTGGTTATAGTTTTGACTTCCTTTTATTTCAGTTTTTTTCGGTTAAGTACGTTTCTTTAGGCATTTGGTTTCCGGTCTTTAAATTATTTTGATTGAATGCTGCTGATGATGAGTGGTTACTCCTTGAAATGTGCATGTACAGAATAACTATAAATTATCAGCTATAAGACGCCCGAATTGGTACTTTGTACTAAATTCTAAAAATCTACCAATTTATCAAATTCGTAAAATCATTTTTTGTTGTAAATTGCAAATGCTTGGTGTTTTATTCCTTTTCAATTGATACAGGTCAAAGATTTGATCTGGAAAATCAGTAAAATGACAAAAATATAAAAAGGTACAAAGGCGAAACTAGTACACATTAATTAAGTGTAGCCATTTGAAGACCCACTAATAGTATAAATTTGGCTTTAGATATTTTCTGGGAGATTGGGGTATTTTTGCATAAGCATGTAATAATGATTATACGGATAAGTTGGATTTCAATCCTGTCGGTCTGTCATTCCAAATTCATGATCTATAAACATTTTTTACTCATGTTAAATAATAATTCCTTTTTTTCTTAGTTGTCACGTAAGAAAGAAGTAAAAATGTGTAAATGCATACGTAAGAAAGAAGTAAAAATGTGTAAATGCATATATTGCAAATCTGATATGGTTAAAGTATTATGTTGCTTTTTGTATTATAACTTTCGAGTCCAAAATTGTTCAATTTGTTTTGTGAAAATACGTAAGAAAGAAGTAAAAATGTGTAAATGCATATATTGCAAATCTGATATGGTTAAAGTAATATGTTGCTTTTTATATTATAACTTTTGAGTCCAAAATTGTTCAATTTGTTTTGTGAAAATACGTAAGAAAGAAGTAAAAATGTGTAAATGCATATATTGCAAATCTGATATGGTTAAAGTAATATGTTGCTTTTTATATTAAAACTTTCGAGTCCAAAATTGTTCAATTTGTTTTGTGAAAATACGTAAGAAAGAAGTAAAAATGTGTAAATGCATATATTGCAAATCTGATATGGTTAAAGTAATATGTTGTTTTTTATATTATAACTTTCGAGTAAAACATTGTTCAATTTGTTTTGTGAAAATAAAATCATAATGACATGCCTATTAAAACAAATGAATATATGTGTTTTCGAATTTTGAACTTATCAAAATGGATCAATTCAAAATTCTCATAAATAATATGCAACATAAATATACAATTAAGTATGCAAATTATATCTATATAAAAAACAACATAAGGAAACAGGGCTGTTATACTCAATTTTATTTTTAAACAAAAAAACCAAACACATCTTTAATTACATTTATACAATTGAGCAAAATAGAATGGTACTCTTTACCATAATCATAATAAAACATAACATTTTCAGTTGATTTTGGGAGTTATTTTCTGTTCTGTTTTTCAGACTGACCGTCATGGTGAATACAGAACAGCCTAGTCATCCTCAATTATCCTGTCATCTGGAGAAACTGGACATCCTAATACTTTACGTCTTTACAAAGATTAAATAAAGTCAGCTATCTCTTTGTTTGTCTTTTAAAACTTTTATTAACATTTGAATCATAACATTTTTCGTCGTTGTTAGTCGCTGTATTTCCATTTTTAGCTCTGTATTCCTTTTTTCTTCTCTTTCCAATTCCTGAAATTGATATTTAAAATATGGTAAAAAATGGATGATAAATTATAAATTGCAAGCTTAATATGGTTTAAGGTTAAATCTGTGATTGTAATGATAATAAAGCTAGCATAATGGCATTTTTGCAAAAAATCTTTTTCTGAGTCTCAAAGAATTTTTGTAACAATGTTCCAAAAATGATATGAGATATGTTTTCACAAAAAAGCTCAAGTATCAATAAAACAAATAATGTAGTAAATTCCCATTTAACTATTTAGCAAAATATTTGTATTTTGAAAATATCATTTTATTTGTCTGTTTCCAATTTTCAAATCTATTTATTCCAAAAAAAATAAAAATGTAAGGATTTTCAAATAAAAAATGATCCATTTTATATGTCACAAACATCACAATTTAGAAGGAATAAGAATGGGGTATAAATAAGACTTCCCTTTTTAATATCCCTGCAGATACTTTTTAATGAAACATTTTTTCGTTGGTAAAATCATGAAACAAATAAATTGGTCTCATCGTCAATTACTTTGAGTGTTCATTAGTTCTCAAGAAAAATATCAAGGCATGTTTCTCCCTACTTATAAAATTTCAAAATCAATTAAGCAAGGCAAGAACATCACATATATGTCAAAAGTCTTTATCAAAAAATTCTATACCTACCTCAAGACATAAAGCATGTTTGGCTCTAGATTTCTGTCGAAACTTTTTGGCAGCTTTCTTGTTTTGTTCTCTTCGTTTCAATAACTTTTCTGGGTCCACTTCTTTCTTCTATAAAGGAAATATGAAATCCTAAGTATAAGGAGCAATTCCATTGTTCTCATTATTGAAAATTTTGAAAGTAGTTTTTTTTTATAGAATAGAACTTATTTACTATTCAATTTCATCTTTTAGTTAATCAAAAAATCATATAAAAATATTTTGACTTTTTAGCATTTATGTAAATTTTATCACAATTTTTGGCAAAAATTCAGTATAGTAAATCCATTTTATCACTTCTTCATTATTTTTTTCTGTTGTATTTTTCCACATAAATTTAATTCTCAATTTTTTTATTGCATCTTTGTAAAATGCATAATTTATTGTATTTATTCATTTTTATCTGAAACGTATATTCTCAATGACACAATGCAGAGAATCGACAAATAAAAATAAGTCGCAATAATAATGATGAATTACCTCATCTTTAAATAGGGGTGTAAAATTGACCTCTAATTCATCCAGTCCATTCGAGAGCCTTCTTGACTGTATCAAATACTTCAACTCCTGTTTGATAATAGGAGTGAGCTGTCCAGTTTCCCAAACTGCATTAGTTGCTGTGACCAACCCAGCATCAATTTCCCCGAAACCCTCTAAAAACGTGTAATGTGGTTGCGCAACGATGGCCATGTTTGTAAACTATGATAACGTCCCGACAGAACGCACGATTTCTTACAATGTTATTAACCAACCAAATGTCAGGTCAAAAGTCGCCTGGGAATTTTCAGATTCCCATTTAATAGCGAAGAAAAACGTTGCAAAATATAAATATAGCAATTAATATTACAACAGTATTTTTTCATATTGGATAATAAAACTAAATATAATAATTCTAAGAACATACCGTATAAGTCTTTACTTTTTAATTCCAATAATTAATCTGTAATAAAATAAATGGTGAAATGAATGTCTATTACGTATTTGTTTCTATTTTTTACTCAAAATAAATTACATCAGCAATTAATTTATATCTTACTGGTGACAAGTTTAAACACTGTGGAAAGGGAAATAACTCTAACTAGATAAAGGTTAGGCAGAGTTAGCGTTATTAGCAAATAGTTTAAATTTTAGTTGATCATTTGATGATCTTTGATTCTTTTTGTCAATTTATTAAATTAATAATATATGTATGTATGTCATTGTCTTAGTTTTGTACTGTATGCCATGACTGTACTAGTTGAATTATTAATAAACAATTATAAAATTTACAACCTATAAAGTGATAGTGCTGCAAAATGGGAAATAATTATGACTTTTTACTGTGTAAAGTAGTATTTTGTACATGGAAGAGAATAGTCGTGCATCTATATTTGTCAGCTGAGCAGGATGGTTAATTTAAAAGAGGTTTGCAAAAATCATATGAAATAAAAATGACAACAAAGTTCCAGATGAAGGGTCTATTATAATTTAATCACATGATAATAAGAAGGATGATAATATCATGAATATGTATAATTAGAAGACTGCATATAATCTTCAGTGATACCGTACGTCTTGGTCGAGTGTCTTGGGTTGATTTTCTTTAGAAGATACATTAGAAACTTTTTTTTAAATTCAATCTTTGAAAACTTACGAATATACTCTGTACACTACCTTTCTCCACAGCTGAAATGTCATGGAACTTATAAAAAGCTAGCCTCTCAAGGAAAACTTTCAACAAAACTCTATGAAAAACGTGATGACTTAAACTTCCGCATTGTCAACTTTCCCTTCTTGTGTAGCAACAATTTGTCCGCTCCAGCGGATGGAGTTTACGTATCACAACTAATTCGTTACTCCAGAGCATGCGGTAATAACATCGACTTCCTCGGCAGAGCGTCATGTTTGATAAAAAAAAAATTTATCACAAGATTATATGGCTTCTCGGTTGCTGACATCGCTCAAAAAACTTTACGGTAGACATCATACACTCATAGACAAATCATGGATTTTCATCTCTCATATGAGTCTCATTACGACTAGAATTCGCGTTGATAATTGATATTCAGTAGTTTTTGTGTTTTGGTGTTTTATATGTTGTCTGTTTTTTCGTCCTGTCCTTGTTTGAGTTGACTGGTTTTGTCTCTTCCCTTTCGGACTTTGAAATTCGGATGCCCCATTGGTACCTCTGCTTCTTTAAGGCTTCTTGCTATAGTGAACAATTTCCACGTGTACCACGTTTCAAAAATGAATAATATTCTTTTTGTACACAATACAAAATAAAATGCCAAACAAATCTATGTAGGTAGTGCGTGATTTATGACTTATTTCGACTTTCTTTACAGAAAAACTTCATGAGTGGGCCAAAATACGCTTCTACCAAGGTTGTCATACCGGATCCTTAGCCTTTTACAAGTCTTACACCTCCCTTCTGGTCTATTAAGAGATAAATAATACTATTTAACAGCTACATGATGCGGCTGATACGGCCCCAACATGTTGAAACCTCAACGGCCATGTTTTACGACCAAAAAATATCCCCACATTAGTTTCTATACTCTTAATGCTAATGAATGACTATACCAGTTTTTGTTGCAATTGGACTTTTAAGTGTGAGAGTAGTAACGCACTACTCGTACGTTGGAGGCCAAATATGTATAGTCATTTACTTTGGACATAGGCGTTCCATGGTGCACTCACAAAGGTTTTTGTCATGCACATGCATTCTGTGGTGGACTTTCATTACTTATATGTTCTTCAGTCCCCCGACCCTTTTACAAATTTAAAATAGCCTTTGCAAATCTTATTACAAAAACACTGACAGGGCTTTATACAAATTAAAAAAAAAGATTTTTGAAATCGGGGATTTAAAGAGGAAATAAAGTGATGATTGATTGATTGATTGATTACCAGAACATAATTAGCAATCAACCGTTTTTTATCATTTTCTACGGTGTGCCATCTACGAGGCAAAACAGTTATTTTTATGTTAAAAGGCCCATAACTCCAATAAGAAGTAATTTGAAAACTTTTAGTCATTATAATAATAAAAAAATTCTTTAGCTTTAACGGTTTCAATGTAATAAGGAAAGGTCGTGAAAGTGGTAAATTTCGATGTTCTTAGGAAATAACCCGTTAAAATGAAAAGTCCTTCAACTTTGTTACTCATTTTGTAGATCTTGACATGCATAACAAAATACTATTTTAACTTCTCAAATATCTTAGATAGTTTTCAAGATATTGAGCTCAATAAGTGCAAAATAAGGAAAACATATAAAAAATCGAAGCAACCCCCATCAGGATCGTTGAATCCCCTAAAAATTTTAGAGCAGGTAGACCTTGGGGTGCTGCAGGACACTTTTGCTTGACCTGTAACTGTTTTGGGGTTAATAGCAAAAACTTCAATTTCCCCTTATGTGTTATTTTAAGCCACGATGGCCATGTTTTACGACCAATAAAAATTCCGCACTCTAGTTCTATACACCTAATGCACCAGTTTTTGGTTGCAATTGACTAATAATTTGGAAAAGTTTGACAAAGTTTACGGACGACAGACGATGGAGGCTAGATGGAGGTCTGACGCCAAGTGATGGCAATTGTTCACCTGAGCCTTAGGTCATAACAATAATTACCAAAATCGGTTGAAAAATAAACATTCTGCAGCAGTTTTGTCCAACATTCATTTTATTTTTGCCCCATTTAGCCCACTTTTCTGAAACAGAAGGGGCCATAAACCTCGAATGAAAGAGTAAGCCTCCTTTAGTGGTTAATAACATCATTTTAAAACTTCTTAACAATAAATAAAGAAATCATAATATGCAGTGCGATACAAAGATGTTTTGGAAAGGGTTCGTTTACGAAAGACTAAGAAAAAAATACCATAGTTTTAGAGTATGGCGATTTTATCAACATTAATGATATCTTTTTGTACAATAGTTTTTTTTTACTGAAAGTGCAGAAATAATAGAAAACCATTATAAAAACTACTTACTTTTTTCTTGACCATGCAAACCCGTTCATTCTCGTCAACTGTAAAATAAATGATACAAAAACCATTGTAATATAAACTTGAAAGCCCTTGACAAATGATAGAAAGGCAAGTAAAATTTGCTGCGATTTTCTTTTTGTTTGTTTGCAGTATTGTGGTTTTCTTTTCTTGACTGTTAGAGTTTGCAGCATACTTGAATTCCCTTTTGAAAACATATCATATTGTCACGTTTGGAGGATCGAGAGATTTTTTGTTAACAAAGTTGTCGTTGAAATTGGGAAGAAACTGTATCATCTTCTGGCCGACCTGCTGTTATATTCCTATGAGAGCATCCTGATGTACAGAAAAAAAGCAAGATATTTTAATTTTAAAACTCGATTCGTTATCCCAGAGCTTGTTGGACTAACGTCGTTGATTTCCTTGTTAGAGCGTCATGTCTTACATTTATAGTATGGGATTTCTTTCTCTCAGAGGGTGGATATGTTGTTGGGCTGTTTTGTTCTGCTTTACAGGATTTGAAACTCTGAATTGACCATAAGCAATGCAACGGGTGTGCTATTATAGCAAACAGGAATTGCTAACTCTTCATGGGGGGCACCTGAGTTCACTCTCGTTTGGACTTAAGTTTGCGTTGAACATTGATTACTATTCAGTTGATTTTGTGTCTTTTATAGTGTCTGTTTCTTTGTGTTGTTCTCGTTCGTGTTTACTGGTTTTGTCTTAACCCTTTCGAACTTTACCATTGTACTTCTTTACTTCTTATTTATAGATGTATTGACCACACTATGCCATGTTCGTACTCTATGAAATGTTATTTCCCGTGCCGGGTACTGTTATTTCCCCAATTGTGCATCACGTGGTTTTCTTATATTGATTACCGACACCTAAATTTAAAGATTCTGAAGCAAAACGGTATTGCTCAGCTGTAAAATGGAAAGTATATTACTTTTATGAACATTTCAAGTCTAATCTTTAAAAAATTGAAAAGTAAAAGTGTCCGTGTAAACTTTTATTTGATATTTCTTGCTGGAAAATTAGCACATTAACTGAAATATTTGATTGATTGTCTCTTAAAAACAAATAAAACAATAACCATGCATTAAATCATGAATTAAACCCATCATAAAAATCATTTTTCTTTCTTTCTCATGCGTTTTGATATCGACATCAATATTATTTGTTGTGATTTTCAACGATTAGTTGCAGTGGGTAATTTTAAAATTGTACTGTTATTTCGCGTGGTAAATGTGGTATGGTACTGTTATTTCTGGTTAGAAAATTTACTATGGTACTGTTATTTCCTGTAAAGGGAAACTGTAGTTTATGCCCTCGCTTAATTATGAGTGATAGAAATGTACGTCCGTGACACCTTTGAGTTACAATTTTATATCAACCACTTTATTGGTATATATGAAACATTTAAACAATCTGTGTGACCTTCTGTAGATGCGCCTCTCCTTTATCATTTCTATAATTAAGTCTGATAAATATCTTACTCTGTTATTCACAACGCCTAATTAACCTCTTAATAAATCTCCATTGGACTTTCAATAATACATGTGGATATGTACCTTCACTTTCTATTTGAATATTTCATCTTGTTAGTTATTTTTTGGTTTTGTTTTGTTGTTTTAGGTTGTTGTTTTTATCTTCTTTTTTTTTTTGTGGGATCGGGGTTGGGTAGTATTTATTTGTGATTGGCGGGTCACAGTCTGCTCAAAAAGTTCATACTTAATTTGGTACTTTTTCTAAGCTGGTCTGCTTCGAGACTGGTCTACTCAAGGTCCGCTCTAAATATGGTTTGGTCTGAACTCAGGCGGACCAGGGCCTACATAGAACAATCTAGACCTAGAGAACCTCTGGTTTACTTTTTAAAGGTAAACTGTTTTGTTTTGGCTACGAGTCGCAAAATAATGGTCATGTGCATATGAATTGGTCTTCCACCCCACAAAATTAGGTGCACTGTCTAGAATATCTAGTGTTTTTTTTAGTTCCCTATCGGCGACAGTCGAAAGGGACTTTAGGTTTGCACGTCTAGCTGTCCGCGTCACGCCTCAGTTTTCCGCACTTTTTGTACTAAACCCTTGCAAATAATGAATTGATTTTTGATATGTGAGTCTACCATAACGAGTTACAGATCAAGTTCGCGTTTTTGATCCGGTTTGCGCATTTTTACGGGTCCTTTGAACTTTAAGAAATTACTGAAGTTTGTTAACTGCACTTTTTTTTATTAACACTTTTGTAAATAATAAACTGATCAAGTTTAAGTTTTGTTTCGTTACACTAATTTTTACCAGAGACTGAAATATGACGCCGGTAGGGGGGACTGTTAAAAACGAAAGAATATGGAATATCTGCCAAAAAGACACGATACACATATTGAAATGATTTTAATAAATGTACAAAAATCAAAATTTCACTGCGTGTGAAGCGCTTTTCTGGATTAACCTTCATCAGACACGCTAGGAGTAGAAAACTTGGAAAACCGGTAGAATATTAAATTTGATAAAAAAAAAATGCCATAAAATATTACAACAATGACCAAACAGATAAATTTATCAATCTTAAAAGAAACAGCCAAACGTTGTCAAATTTTGGAAATATGTAAAACTGCGTCTTTCCAACACATATTCCAGTACTCGAAAATATATAAGAGCATATAACTGAAGCTATGTATTGTTTTGCAATGCTCTCAGAATGCTTGTTCAATTGTTAACCATCAATTCTTGCAAAAAATTTGAACAAAAGTTTTAAGTAATCACATGAAATATCAGTACCAAAACCACAGGAAATAACAGTACCATCATGCATATTTGCCACGCGAAATAACAGTACAATTTTAAAATTACCCACCGATAATAATCGTTGAAAATCACAACAAATAATATCGATGTCGATATCAAAACGCATGAGAAAGAAAGAAAAATGATTTTTATAAAAGGTTTAATTCATGATTTAATGCATGGTCATTGTTTTATTTGCTTTTAAGAGACAATCAATCAAATATTTTAGTTAATGTGCTAATTTTCCAGCAAGAAATATCAAAGAAAAGTTTACGGAGACATTTTTACTTTTCAAATTTTTAAAGGTTTGACTTGAAATGTTCATAAAAGTAATATACTTTCCATTTTACAGCTGAGCAATACCGTTTTGCTTCAGAATCTTTAAATTTAGGTGTCGGTAATCAATATAAGAAAACCACGTGATGCACAATTGGGGAAATAACAGTACCCGGCACGGGAAATAACATTTCATAGAGTACCAACATGGCATAGTGTG